>PVJX010000019.1:482204-614207 GCA_004027295.1 Dolichotis patagonum | reverse complement strand
CCTAACTAGTATGTAGTGACCTTCTTTATCTCTTTGGATCATTCTTGGTTTGAAATTCACATTGTCTGCAAACAGGATTGCCACTCCTGCTTTTTTTTGGTTTCCTGTTGCATGAAGTATTGTTTTCTATCCCTTGACTTTCAGTCTATGAGTGTCCTTTTGGGTTAGATGGGTTTCTTGTAGACAGCATATGGTTGGAAGTTGTTTCTTGATCCATTCTGCCAGTCTGTTTCTTTTGATTGGCGAGTTGAGGCCATTTACATTAATGGTTGTAACTGTTATATATTGGTTTATTGTTGACATGTTATCTTTCTGCTGTTGTGTCTTTAGCTTTCCATTCTGTTTAATTTTCTGCCTTGCTTGGTGGTTTTCTCCCGTGTGTATCTAGAATGTCTTTCAGTATTCTTTGTAGGTTTGGTTTGGTGTTCATGAAGTTTTTCAGCTGTTTTTTTCATGGAAGTATCTTATTTCTCCATCAATTTTGAAGGACAGTTTTGCAGGGTATGTCAGTCTGGGTTGGAAGTGGTTTTCCTTTAGGATCTGAAAGACTTCACTCTATGCTCTTCTTGATTTCATTGCTTGTGTTGAGAAGTCTGCCGTGATTGTGATAGGTTTTCCTTTATAGGTGATCTCTCTTTTCTCTCTAACAGTTTTTAGTATTCTATTCTTATGTTGGATTTCTGGGGTGGTGATTATTATGTGTCTGGGTGTAGTTTTATTTTGGTTATGGCTGTTTGGAGTTCTACATGCTTCACTTATCCAGATGTCTGTTTCTCTTCTCATGTTTGGGAAGTTTTCAGCTTTTACTTCTGTAAATATCCTCTTGATATCATTTGGGCTGTTCCCTTCTTTTTCATTTATCCCTATTAAACTTATGTTATTTTTCTTTGTATCATCTTGCAGGTGTTAAATTGTTACTTCCTGATTCTTTGTTATTTTTAAAAGATCTTGTCTTTCCTGCTCACTGGCTGCAATCTTATCTTCAAGGTCTGAAATTCTATGTTCACTTTCATTGAGGCGGTTTTTACAGCTTTCCATAGAATTTTTCATTTCCTGTATATCTCTTTGAATCTGCTTTATGCATTCTGTTTGTTTCTTGTATTGTTCTTTGAGGGATTCTATCTGTTTGCTTTGTTCCTCTAATTTTTTAGCTGTGTTTTCACTAGATGCATTCACTATTTGTTTCGCTGTTTTTATCAATTCTTCTTTTACCTGGGCAAGTATTTCTGGTTTGAATTTCTCAATAGCTTACCGTATTTGCATATTTATTTCATTTGATATCATTTCAGACATTTCAGGTGTATGGCTTCTTTTTTCTTCTATGTACACAGCTTCTAAGCTTTCTTGAGGAGGGCTAGGGCTTTGAGCCTGCCTTTTGGTCTTTTGTTTTGTATTTTTCTATATTTCCCTACTTTGAGCGGTGTTCCTAAGCTTTCTCTGCATGTGTGGCGAATTACCTCTTACACCCTCAGTTCCTGGAGGGGCAGTGGCTCCCCCACAGGCTCTTGGCTTCTTCACAGGGTCCTAACTCCCCTCTTTGGGCTCCTGGCTCCCTAAGTTGTAAGGCGAATGCTGGCTGTGGCCACCCCAGAGCCTGTGGAATCTCAGGCAGGCCAGGCCACCGTGCTTTGTCCCAGGCAGGTCTCCAGAAGGTTCCCTGGGAGTGAAGGGCCTACAGGTCCCAAAGAGTCAGGCCAGAATGTTCGTTTCTGAAAAGTTCCCGGTCCCAAACAGACCTGGCCAAGATGCCAGTCTCCACAATATTCCCAATCCAAACAGCCCAGGCCACTCTGCAGGTCCGAGAGGTTCGGGTCCCAAAGAGACAGGCCACGATGCTGCTTTCTGGGAGACTTCCTGGAGGTGAAGGGCGGGGCTACGGGCCCAAACAGACCTGGCCCAGATGCCGGTCTCCAGGCAGTTCCCTGCGGATGAAGGGCGGGCCTACCAGTCCCAAACAGTTGCACCGAGATGCAGGTCTGCGCAGACTTTCAATCCAAACAGCCCAGGCCACTCTGCAGGTCCGAGAGGCTCGGGTCCTACAGAGACAGGCCATGATGCTGCTTTCTGGGAGACATCCTCCATTTAACAATGTCTTAAACGAACAGTGATAGTGTTCCTTAAAACTGATAATTTGATTTGTCTATTGATGCCTTAGTGAAAGATAGAATTTAGTCTCTTTTTGGAGAATTTCTAACAGATTATACACTGCTCCATCATACCTAATTCTTCAGTGTATTGTGCATAGCTGGAAATTTAAGCAACATCAGAGGATTTTGAAAACAATGGAAGATTTTTTTAACAAAAATCTGTTTTAGATGAATCAAACTTTCACAACATAATCCTGTAATCAGTGCACAAGTAGCACTGTAATCACAAAGAACCAATAGCATGGATCCTTTGAAACTGGAACTGATGATGTGTGATAGGAGTACTATCAAAGAGGGAAATGTCTCTCAGGATATTGTTGTTAATTTATTTTGAAGTTTTGGTCTCTTCATTTCATTAAAATTGAAAATCTAAAAAGTGTTTCAAATAAAGAATGCGTTTGCTTCTAGGAAGTGCACAATCAAATTTGGTAGAAGAACCTCATGGTATAAAGTAGACCACCCTCAGAAATACCCAGATTGAATTGATCCATTTGCTTCATGGCATAGAAAAGAAGAACTAAATGGTGAAGGATTTGTGTATGAGAAGCACCTCTAAAGAGCGTCTTTCTAAAAGGCTTTCATAGGGCCTTTTTCTCCCTAACTTTCACAGTTAAGATGATAGCCATATATATATATAAGATCAGGAGCATCACTGGTGTGCAATTAAAGGTGGGATTATAGAATAAATAAGATGGTCTTTGTAAGCCAGATAAATGGTGTCTCATTAAATTTTAACCTTTTGTAGAATTACCTTGGTCAAGTAACCTGTTCTTTGTATTATGATCTATAATCCATATAAAGGGTAACAATTTCTTTTAAATAATATAAAACAGAGAAGGGACTTCTAGGCCCCCTTCTAGAATGAAACTAAAGTGAAATGGCTATATGGGAAATATAGTTTTAATATGATAGATAAAAGAACAGAAATTCTTGTTTAAAATTAAATTCCTAAGAATGGATGACCGTATTTTCATTTCCAGGTGGTTTACTAAATTTGTAACAAACAACAGTAATACAAACAGTATGGCTAAAATGCCACCGTTTTTATATATGTAAATTTGACCAGGTCCTCCCATGATGATTAATACTGACATATCAACTTCCTCGGATTAAGAAATGCCTGAGAGATTAATAAATTGGGTTGTCTTATGGTAAAGTGCTGTGTTGCTTATGTTGTTTCTGTTCTGATATGCTTTGTTCTGCCCTCTTTTGTTTTATTCTCTTTAAAGTTAAAAAAAAATTAGTATACACATGGGTGTGTCTGGGTGGGTCAAACAGGAGTGCAAGTACTAAACATGGATTCTTGCCCTTTCCTGGTACTGTTCTGCTTTGCCTCCAGCCCATCAGTAATTGATCAATTTAGCCCCACTGCACACTTCCACTCTGCTGCTTCTACTTTGGAGCCAGCCAACACAGAGTGAATCGTCTGTGACAAGAAGCCAAATTAACCTCTTTATTTCAAGGTGTGTGCATCCAGCATCCTGTACCAACAAGAAGAAAACAACACAGAAAATTTGGTACCAGATAATAAGGGCTGTTGCCACTGGGCTTGACATAATGGTCTAGAAATATTTGGAACTGGCTTGCAGGAAGAGTTTGGAAAAAGGCTGGGAAATGCATGTTGGGAAATATCTAGGACACTGTAATCAGAGTTTCATGGGAGAATCTAGTTGGAGGTAAGAAACCCACCACGCTGACAGGAATGAAAACAGTAAAGCCAAGCTCAGGACATTTCCAGTACAAGCAAGGATTCCACTGGCAGACGGACTAGAGATCATGGGTGTTACCCTCTGGTACAAAAAACTGAGGTATATTTTGCCCAAGTCCTGAAATGTTGAAAGAGACTGAAATTAAGTGTAGTTGACAAATTCACCTGACAGAAGAAATTTCAAGACAATCTAACACTCAGGCTGTGGCAGGAGTACTGGTGGCTTCTCTTAGCCAGATTTATAATAAGATAACAAGGAAAAAGTACAGCAGAAAAATTTGTGATTGCTGAATTTCCCTTTGTGCATAGGATAGGTGCATTACATTAGGAGCAAGAAGGATTATGCTGTTGTCTGTATTTGAAGGTGAAATATGTTTCAAGGGGATGTATTTGGCTGTGAAATTGACAAGGAGAGGATTGTGACCACTGTCCTGATATGTCAGCCTATTGGATTAAAAACTCTTAGGAGCTGAGTGACAGATGCTCCTGAGTGTCTCTGCACAGGTCATGGAGGTGGGACCCTGGGTGTGGTTCCCTGCCTGCTTCTCTCTGATACCATTTCCCTGCTCTGCTTCCTGGCAGCCGTGACCTGGGTATGTGGCTGCACCACACCGTGCTATCATTAGTGATTTTTTCTTGGATCCAGCTAACCATGGAGTGAATCCTCTGGGATTGTTAGCTAAATTTAAATCGTTAGGTGTCAGTGTGTCACACCAAAGGGAAAGCAACACACCTCAAAATAAAATGTTCTAATTCTGTCCAAGTCATTTTAACTTTATAAATTTTCATGATTACATAAGTACACTATGTAATATTTCCATCTTAATTAAATGCAACACGTGGGTGAAATAAGGAAAATCATCATACATGTAATATTTACTGCAGTTTTTCAGTTGTAAAATATATATGTGGATGGAATCTAAATGTTACGTGTGTTACCCATTGCAGCTGACTGAATTCTTTTTCAGTGTCATTTCAAGTTTCCTGTTGCCATAGTTGCTGCTAAGAAAATGCATTTTTCTAAAAGATTTATAAATAATGATTGCAATGTTTTTAGCTTTTTGTAGTGAAATACACTATCCAATGCCTCTGAGAAGAATATAAATCCGAACACTAGGGAGTCATTCAGGTCACACTTGAGTCTTGTTACAAGAAGGGCAAGAAAAGTGTCTCGGTGGTACCCATTAATGTGCACTCTCCTGCCCACTCAGAAGATAAATGCCACATAGTTGGGATCTGAAGACATATATAAGACTGCCTTTAAGCTTTACGTCTGCTTGTGCTACTGCGAAATCCTGTCAAACACCCAGAAGTTGCTATTTGTTAGCCTTTCCTTTTCTGGTATACTTTATTTCAAAAATTTTTGTAGATATACAATTGAAATATTTTACGTGTGAACACATTTTACCAAATGCATACATTCTTACTATTTCTGAAAGTAAGTAGGTACCAATTTGTATTTAAAAATGAAAAAGATATGTATAGCGGCAAAGAATTTTAAATATGGCATTCAATATAAGTGAGGTAGCAGTACTAAGAGCCATTTCACTCCATATTTTTTAAAGAGCTAGCCACTTTATTCTGACTAAATATTCATGTTTCCACATCTATGTATGTATACTATCTGAATTAGAAAATGAACCACCTAAAAATAAACAACAAAAGGAAAGAAAATATTAAAATAATACATTGTGTGCAATATAGAAGTTAAATATGTTTCTGACATATATAGGTGCACATATAAATTCATAAATACATAAATGCTAAGTATATATTTTCAACACACATATATACCACATGACTAGCACAAGACATGATGGAGTAAGAAAACTGCATAAAACAACAAGGCTTTATTTTCCATATTTAGATTCAAAACAGTTCAGTACTGTTCAGTGTTCAATCCTTTCAGTTGCTGAGGAATGCTTCCCTGAGAGAAGTGCCAATATATTATGACATAAAAATCTCATCATGTGCATTTAGATTTTACTATGACATGAAAGGACGGGTCTAGTGTTATAAGGCCCCACCCACATCAGCAAATTAAATGCTTTGACCATATTCTATTCTCCAAATTTAGTCACATGGTTTTGTTTCATTGCAGGCAATAGAGTAAAATTTCTCTCATGTATCTGAAAAGTGGAAAAAAGGGATAGAAATATGCACTAGAAGTAAAAACTCACAGTGCTCTTCCACAAAATATTTATTCGCTTCTCTCTCTCTTATGCATTCATATTTTTATTCCTTTGTGTTTCTCAAGACTCTCAAATCATATATACATATATATGATATGAACTGTACCCTATCAATAGTGTGCATAATAACACTGATACTTTTAGGCTAAGAAGTAGAAATGCACATCCGTTAAAGAGTTTGGAAAAATGTCTATTTACACATTTTCCTGGTTTTAATGTGTTGAACCATGTATTATTCCAGTCCTTGACAAACAGTCAAGTTTGTTAAAAGTTACACATTTTAAAGCTCACATTTAAAAGTTACACATTTTAAAGGTTTTAATGTGTTGAATCATGTATTATTCCAGTCCTTGACAAACAGTCAAGTTTGTAAAAAGTTACACCTTTTAAAGCTCTGTTTCTGGTCCTGTATGTTCATTTTGAACAGACAGATTTGTCAATAAATTTGCATTCTGCAGCTGGGTACAGCTAGGTATGCACGTGCAGCCCAACTATGCTGGAGTGTCACTTGACCCAAAGTAATGACTTAATATCTCATCTCAAAACAAGCAAAATAGGTGGAGTGGTTTTGGTGGTTGTTTTTATAGTCGTTTCAATTTTTTTTTGCCTCATTCATATTGCTCTATGAGAACATTACTCAAATCCAATGATAGATTTATCATATTGGATTTTTCTTTTTGATTCCATTTTTGTAATATCATATTTTACTATTGGTTTCTGTGGAAACTTGACAAGAAAAACAATCAAGTATACAAGTTCAATTTACTATCTTTATAGAAAATTAAAATAAATTTTTCTGGCCAGTAGGATATATATCAAAGCCTGCTGACCTTGAGATGAGGTTACAGTTTCCACTCTTACAATTAATGAATCTTATGTTTGAGAGAAATAATCTAAATAGAGAGATAATGCAAGTTTGTTTAAAACATATTAAATGGAAAATTATAGACTATGGTTGTGTAATATAATTATTTCTATACATGTTAGCTTACTTTTCTCTTTACAAATGATGCATCTTCTCTTGTTAAGATGTTTGAATCACTTTTTTCTTATCTGAAAACCTAATTACAGAAATAATGCTAAATATTTGCATATGGATAATGATGTTGCTTTTAAGTTTTGATTTTCTTCAGCAATGTTTAAATTGATATCATTAAAAGGCACATTTCTGCAATTACAAAAATATTGTGACCTCTAGAATTTGAACTGTTATTGAGTTAAGAAGATATACACTTCACAATTTTAGAAATACATATTTTAAATTGATGCTAAAATCTTTATTCAGTCTTGATTTTTTATTTATTTTAATAATCTTTGAGAATGCATTACTCTGTTTCTTCTCACAAGATTTCACTTTTTATGACAAATAATTTAGAATTCTCTCAAAGACTTTGTTAACCCAAATGTACTTATGTACTTATCCTATGGGTATAATAAAACTTTTTCATTCTTCTCTCTCTTTTCTTTCTTTCCCTTTCTTTCTCTTTCTTTCTTTCTTTCTTTCTTTCTTTTTCTTTCTTTCTTCTTCTTCTTTCAGTACTACAAATTAAACCCGAGGCCTTTACACTAAACAGCATCTCCCAGCCTTTTTTCTTTTTCTTTTATATTTTTTCATTCTTTTGAGGCTGGGTCTCATTAACCCACTAAACTACTAAATTAACTTGTGGTCCTCCTGCCTCAGCCTCCCATAATCTGAGATTGTAGGCATATGCCTCAGCACATAAGTGAAACCTATGTTTTAATAGTGCTGTAGCTTACTCCCATTTTTCCCCTATATAATAAATATTCCAATTTTTCAGGCATTATGAAAATATTTGTCAGGTAGTAAATATCATCCATTCATTGGAAACACAAAGTTGGATAGACCATTGTTCCTCACTTACTCAATCAGACAGAACACAGAAAATGAGGCAGGTGGCTGAAGTAACACCCAGTTTTACAAATTTTGTTTACGATAAAATTGAAAGAAACCTAAACGGGAAGATTACAGGGAATCAAGAGACATAAATATGTCATAGAACAAATGCAACCAGGAAGAGTACACATTTCAAGAATTCTAATTTAGTGGGGCTGGAGCATTAGATAATCATGAAACTGTAGGAAAGGAAACAAAGAAAATACAGTAGAACGAACATTGACTGTAAAGGCTGAGCCTGAACTTTAAAGGTTTTGAGAACATTCAATTCAATTCAAAGAAAGTTATAAGGATAAACAGGATGTAGTGACTAAGGAAGCTGTAACTTAATAGTAGCAACTACTTGATATTAAGTTCTATGTTATCAGGGACGTTGCTTTTTGTATCTAATACGTCAAATGAATCACACGGTTTACTATTTTCCTTACATTGTTTTATATGTTTTATTCATTTTCACACTGGTTTAGTCCATAAAGTATTTGACTGTAAAGTTTATTTTTGCACATGTTTTTCCTCTGAGTGATTAGAACTATGTTAATTGGGAGAGAGAGGCCAAGAAAAAGGACAAAGGAAAATTATATTGAGAGATAAAGAAATGAAATAAGATAAATAATGTGTGATATTTTAAACAGATTCTACCTCAGAAATTTTAAGCATTTAAACATTTTATATTAAACATGATTGAATTGACCAAATCTTATTGCATAATCCTTGAGTACAAGATTCAGTCATCTTGTCTGCTTTGCAAGCAGAAATAAACAGGTGAATATAAGCTTAGAATTCAAATTGTCATTAGCAGCTCAGTTTGTTCTCCAAATAACAGTTCCTAAAAATACAAACGTGCCTTCTTGACCCCACCCATGTTATCAGCATGAGAGAAAATAGCATGTTTCAGTATCACCTACGTGTTATGAAAGGCTTAGTTAATACATTTATCAACATCATGAGAGTAGCTTCAGGGACTGCATAATCATGTAGCATGTAAGGCAAGTATGAACATCGCTAGTGTGAAAATGTAGCTATGAAACAATCTTTCATATGTTCCCATACTATAGACTTAGCAGTTTTTGAGCTATAATTCATTAGCCTTCAGATTTCACCTTTAAAAATAATAACTCTTATTTTGCATTGATGCGTAAGTTAGAGCGAAGGAAAAAGAAGGTAGTGAATTAAGAAAGAGACAAAATGTGTTCACTGCTATCACTGTGAACTCTTTTTAAAAGGGAAAGGGCTAGTACATGAGCACAGCATTGTTTTTAATAAAATGAAACAGTGAAGTGTATAGACCAATGATATGCTTTTAAATTAACTAAAAACACTACATTATAAGCATATTTGTGTATCAGTAAAAACCTCTCTTGTCTAAATATTTTAAGTAGAAAACTATTTCCCATGTTCTGGATAAACAGTTCATTAATTGATCCATTGCATCACTTTTTTTCTTTCCCCTACTTAAAGATAATAATCTTACAACATTATTTTTGAGGTTCTATCTCAGCTGTTATCATGAAAGAGAGAAATGATAACAGCACTTTTTAAGTTCATATGGTCTAGGAATTTTGAACAAAGGATAAGTACAAGGAATTTGAACAAACAGTATTTGTGCCCTGGAAATTATGTAAAGATAGTTTCATTTTCTTCTACAATTTCAATTGTGCAAAGTGAAGATTTCATAGACACATTTTACTGCTTTCTGTGTAGTATTTTCTACCTGTGTACTTTTATTTCTATTTATAGAATAAGTTATTAAAATAATATATTTACATATTAAACACATTACTTTGAAAAATAATATCTTTAAAATAATACATTTTAAATTTCTTATAGCTGATAAAAGTTTTTATCCTAATATAGTGTTAACTTTTCACGTATTTTCTTAATTTTTAATTTTTTCTATAGACAGATCAGTTTTCATACATTTTTCCTTTTATAAAATCTTATTTACCAAATTTATTTTTACTTGTCTTAAAACGAGTTCTTTCTCATATTGTTCTGAAACATTACATTTATTTTTTTGTTTTCTTCAAAATGATGTAATTCCATTGTTTTGTATTTACTTTACTATTGATCTTTTCAGTGTTTACCTTGTAAATACATTTTATCTAATTTTTAAAATTAAGTTATTCTCTATGCTTTATATTTCCTTTTATTTGTAGAGGCATGCTTGATTTTCATCTATTTGATATATTCATTTTCTGTGTTTTCATTTTTAAAATGATCTCCAGACATATTTGTTTTTTTATATTGCTTTTGTTTTTCTTTTTCTAAACAGAAGGAAAATGTTCTAGCTTGATGTCTTTGTTTCCTAGAAAAAAGTACTCACACAATAGATTTGTGTGCTCTGTTATGACTCCATTTCCTCTTGTTGGATATCTAAGTTTTGGAATATGAATCTCTATAGATATAGATGTGTATTGTAAAATATTTAAATGTTGCATTAAAATGTTGAAATAATCCATATATAATAAGATGGGATTGAGAAATTGCAGTGAATATTTAAATTTAAAGAAACACATTGTATAAAGCACATTGCCATTAAGGCACCTCAAAAGACTCCCCTCACTTCATAGACACTTACCTCATCCTGCTTGCCCTTTTTCGAAACAATTCTTGAAGTCCTCTTTCCTGTATGTCTTCAGTTGTGCTGTTATGGCTGCCTCAAAGTCGTGAAATGATTTAAAATGTTTACTTTTTACTGTCATTATGAATTTAAGGAAGAATTAAAAGTTTTACAGTGCCAGATCCGCTGAAGAATATGGATAAGGAACACTTAAATACTTTCACAAGCTTGTCTTTCCTTTGGATGACTCTGAGCTGCAACATTCATTTTTTTTTTTAAATCACAATTCATGGAGATACAAAAGAAGACTTTCAGAACCATTTACAAAGCGGCACGAATAAAATGTAGAGAGTGAGTATTGTGTTGGAAAATGAGTATTTTGAAAGGGATTTATGGCCATGTGCTTTTTACTGTAATAAATATTTTTAATTTAAACATTCATCATATATTATGATCACATCGCAGATACACATAATTTAATAATTTAAATTTTAAAATTTTATATAATTTAACATTTTACATAATTTAAAATTTTATATAATAAAAATGTATATAACTTTATATAATTAAAAATTTATATAGTTTAAATATATAATTATGTATTTAATATTTTATATGATTTAAATATATAATTATATAAACAATTATATATAATTATAATTTAATATTTTATATAATTAAAATTTATATAATTTTTTATAATTAAAATTTTATATGACTTAAAATTTCAAATTAGAGGGTTAGTAGATGCAAATATCTCTAAGTTGCTAACAGGTTTTCACTATAGTTCTCTTATATTAAAATAGTGTTTCTTTCTTCCATCACTTGGTCTTCTATGTTCTAAAATGATACATTCTGAGGCCAATGAGTCATAAAATAAGCTGTAGTTTTCCTTCTATCTATGTCATCTCTTCTCCTGTATGACGTCTCATGTAACCTGCGTGCACTTACCTGCACACCATGGTCTCCTGGGGCTTTTTTTGGGTCCATAACATGGAAAGACAGTTAGCTTTGGTCTGTTCTGTGTTCTCTTCCCATTTGTGGAAGGAGAAAAAATGCTGATAAGACTGAGCGGAAAAGGCATTTTATTCTGCTAGCCTGGCAGAAGAAATGGGATAATTTAACAGTGGAATGTATTTTAATTCCAAGGACAGAATGTCTGGGGCTCATAAAGCATTTTCCTGTTGTTTTATAATGCAAATCTAAGGCATTAAATAAAGTTAATTTTGAATGTTTTTCTTCATCCTTCTTGTTGTTGGTTATCTTCAATAAGAATCTAGGTTTGTTTTTATTACCCTTAAAAACTTAAAAATACCTCCATATTTCTTTGGTTACTATTTTTCTAATTGTTACTTAGGGACACAATTTGGATTATCTATCAAAATATTAACTGAAAGCTAAATCTGCCTTCTTAGCTTCTCCCTTTGTCTGAAAAAATCATTATGTATTTCTCCAGTGGGACTTTTTTTATTGTTAGAGCCATTTTTTTATAAATGTAGTTTTAATAGTGGTTTATAGTGAAGAGAAAGTTCCAACCAAGAAAAAGTCATTTACATTTTACAGTGATAACATGGCAGATGTTAAAGGGCAAATGCTAGTTAATGTTCTGATATGGTTAGCAATTTAAATATATTAATTATATTAAAACATTAATAACTGAAGATTTCAAATAGGATATATTTTTAAAATCAAGATCAAAACATTGTAAAAGTTTTAACTGAGTTCTTTTTTTTTTTTTTTTTTAATTGGTACCGGGGATTGAACTCATGACGGCATGCTTGCAAGGCAGGCGCTTATGCCGCTGAGCTAAATCCCCAGCCCTGACTTCTATTTTATATCTTCAAAAGCATGTTCTAATTTTATGGAATTATTCTCTGAAGTAAGAGTGAAGGTTAACCTCTTAATCTGTTCCAAATTCTAAATTTTAACCTAAATACCTTAGCAAAAATCACTAGATTCAAGCAATTTTTCAGACTCTCCCACACTGTTGTTTCAAACCTGTAAATAAAAGGAAATATAAAAGTTTGCCATAGACACCTAAATTTATCAGATTATAATATCCCATCAGCCATGTCTTATGCAGTTTATCATGCCATGAAATAAAAATGCCCATACTTATGTGTAAGTAGCAGTCAATTATGTTTAGTGAATACTTTTAGCCTTATTATTTTGACTGTTATAAACATTCTACATTACTTTCTAAGGTCTACTTCATTTTAAAACTCTTATCAAACTATATGAATTATGTTATTACATATTATAAAAGATATACACTTCACTGGTAAAATTGAAAACAATACCTCGGTTTTTCTATTTTATTTTACACTATATGTATCTTATTTAATATTTTTTTTGTATCTTTAATATTAGCTTTCAATTAATTCTTTATGGGACTTTGTTATTTTTATTGACTAGAAATTTTCTATTTTGTGTTGTGACAGAATTAAATTTGTATAGATTTTATCATACTCAGTAACTAAAAAACGTAACAGTAAGGTATTTATTTGCTTTTTCTTGAGTTTAGAAATACTCTTTTTTGCTTTTAAAGAGAATTTGTACCATAATACACTCAGATTGATATTAGACTTATGTCTTCTGCAAAAAAAATTAAAAAAGAAATAAACTAAAAGTTGGCAATCCAGTTTTGTAGCTATCAGAGATTTATATCATTTGACCTTTAGTTAAATACTCTGAGCCTCCAGGAATAAAGGCTCTACAGTAGCATTAAGTATTATTGCTCTCATCTGCACCATCTAAATGCAATCTTTAAACTACTTAAGATTCACCTCTCACTGTTTGACACTTCTTTTAATACCTCTGTAATTGTAAAGAGAGCTTTGATGAATGTATTATGGTTTCCCCAGCTTCAGAGTGAATTGACTGTTTAGTAGTAGATAAGCAGACTTCAAGAACTGTTCAGATTATCAACATCCACCTTCCTTTGATTTCTTCATTTTCTAAGTTCTCTAAAATACACCTTTCCTCACCACTGACAAATCATGCAAGCAGGCATCATGTTAAGATAGGAGTGATACAGACCACATTATGAGATATAAATTGCATTTTTAATTCTTTTATTAACATCCAACAAAATCTTGAGAAAATTACTGAAAATCATCTGCAGAACAGAAGAACAGCACAGAAATCATCTGATGTCGAAATATTAGTATCATTTGAGTATGTTTAATATACTTAATCTTTTTAGTGATTCATCAACCTTTAGTAAGGATAAATATGTAATCTGTCCAATGAAATTTTAAACCTAGTATTAAAATAATCTTTTGCTATATTTAAGGAAAGATATTAGATTTTAAAAGCCAGACATTATATACCTGAAATAAAACATAATCTTCTTGAAATTTAAATAAATTTGGACTTATGGTAGGTGTTACCATCTAATTATGATTATTATTAAAAGAGTACTATTTTCGGGGACAGTACATATGCTATGAGAAATATTGCCATAAAACTACTATGTATACCCACAATGTCAGGTTCTTCCTGTGAAAAACACATCCCGAGCAAACGTTCAGACTACTGGCACTTGCTGCACATTAACTCCCAAGGTAGAATGGGACTTATTTGTTTGACAAAGAAGTGAAAATAAAGCAATTTTGAAATCCATCTAAGAGATCCAAAACAGTTATTTTTCAATATACAAATGACAAATGCAGCACCCTGAAAAACACAGAGTGTAAACTAAGTATTTGATAATTTGCAGTGTGTCTGCTATTCACTGAATGCATCTTACTTTTAATTATTGTATATAGCAGGCATTTGACATGCCTGAGAACTGACATAGTCTGAATATTCAAGCTTTTCTTATACATAGGACTTCTGTGCTCTTTTGTTTTGGTGAATTTATTGTCATGTTTTTTTTCTCACATTTACCAAAGTCAGGGTTCTATCTCACCCATTTGCATGAATCTTCCTACTGGTGAAGGACTCAAGGTATTGAATGTAAGGTAAATCACATTTGCTCTGGCTTTTTTTTTCCTCTGAGAAGTTAGAAGTTAGTTATGGTTGAAATTGTCAGTACTATAATCAGCATCACACACATACAAGAGTGTTTTCTAACAATTGTTCCCCCAAAAATAAAGTTTACCAATTGTTCATATGTTATGTACCTTGAGTTACATACATGGGAGGATGTGCTGTTTTATATGAAGAAATTGAGTACCTGCAGGTTTTACATATGTGTGAAGTCTTGGAATTAACATTCCCACAGATACCTAGGGACAATGGCATTGCTCCAATCCAAGCTCCAGGAAAATGCATAGCCTAGAAATTATAAATTCTGGAACACTAATTGTGCCTAGAAATCATGAATAGTAGGAGGCACTGGAAACAAAAATGAAATTTGCTAAGCTGTCAGCTTCTAGTAAACATTGACAATGGTTTATTTTACAAGAAGGCACTAGGCTTAGTTTCTGGAATGTAATCACATAGAGAACAGAGGGACATTGGTCAAACATTAGCCAAATGAGATTAATATTGATTTCAGTTGAAATTCTTGAACCAATTACAAACAAACTTATTAGTGAGTACCTGAGAGAAAGAACTGACACCACTCATCTTCAGTAAGAGTTCACAAAGACTAAGTCATGTCAGACTAATTCAATTTTTTTAAAAGGTTAAGAGCTTAGTAGATCAAGATATTAGAGATGCTGCAGACAGCCTAGATTTCTGTCAGGCAAGTTTTCTAATGTTTTATTTGTTGACAATATAATTTAAAAACTAGATTCAGGAGTAATTTCTGTTTAGGGACAAGTTTATAGTAACATATAAATAATTTTAGAATACAAAAATAATTATTATTTATAACTATCAACAAACCATTGATATCTCTGTTAACGGTTTAAGCTATCATCCTTAATTCTCATAATCTATAATAAATTAAGCACTTTTCTGAAGTTAGAAAAATCAGGCACAAATTAATCAAATATCTTTTATTAGATTATGTGGGCAGTAATTGATAGACACACAAGTTGAACTCACTGACTTTAACTTCAAAGTTATACCTTGAAACCCTGTGTGTGACACCGTTTTGACTTAATCTTTACCCTCAGGTATTTTAATTAAGTAGAGCAAAGACGATAGAAAAGGCACATTTATCACTCTGGGCATAATGTAAAGTAACAGAAAGTACTCTTAGATGGTAAAACGTGCGTCAGAGTTAGCCCCTGTAGTTTTTATAATGATTAACAAAGAAAGGAGTGTGCTGGCTTAAAGCAACAAAAATTTGTTGCCTTCAAGTTCTGAAGGCTTCCAGTCTAACACAAATCTTTCTGGACTAAAGGCAAAGTGTGAACCAGTCTGTATTTCTCCTGCAGACCTCAGGGTGAGTTTGTTACATCAGCTTTTCTGGCTGATACCATTCCATCTCCAAACACGCTATGTGAGAGTCCTGCGTCTTTTCCATAGTCACATCTTCCTCTACGTCTCCTGTTTTTGCCTTCCAGATATGTTGTTATTGTTGTATTGGATAGACCTAAATATTCCAGAATCATATTTCTATTAAAGTGTCATGTGACTAACACTCAATACCTTCCACAAAATCAATGTTCTTTTGTCATGTTACCCAGCATAGTCACAGGCTGGGGTTTGGCATATTAACATCTTAAAGTGGAGAGCTCTCTCACCTTCCCAAGTCCTTATAGTTCAGTTTTCATTTTATAGGAAGAGCATATTTTCCACTTATGCATTATTTTTCCCTCACATAGCCATGTACTTAAACTCATTAGTGCAACTCCTGGCTTAGTAAATCCCCTTTAAAACTTTGTATTTTCTGTTATCAAAATACATATAAAAATATACAACTGACTTCATATGTTATAAGAGGAAAAGTGATCTATAAGTTAAAAACCATTTAAATTGAATGATTAATATGTAAGAGGTTGGTTATTTCCATCTACTTTGGTATATATTAAAATTTTCCACAATGTATAGATAAAAATAGACTCAAAAGTTTTATTTGACGCTATATCATCATCCATAGCAAGAAAATTCTAGTAGGTAAAGAAATATATGTAAAGTTAATAAAATTATAATATATGAGTTAAGAGAGTCAGTTTTCCGTAATATTATAATGATCAAACATCATTTCAACTATGACATGCTCTTTTGAGGCCCACCATGGAAAGAAATGTACATGAACTGGAAAACTTTCACAGGGCAATAGGTAAAATGATGCATGAAGAATAATGCACATTCATTTGATTGAAGAAATAATGTTTAGCTTGTGCAAAAACAACAAGAAAGCTAGACTATTATTATATATTTACAGATTCATCGTGATAAAGTAGTTTTTTTTCCTGTCCCCTAATAGGACTGGTATTAGTAGATCTATGGAAAGACTCTTTGTAGCCTATAATAATAAGACTTGTGCAAAGATGAAAGGAAATTTCATGACTGATGCACAGTGGGATTAATGACTCATAAATAGGATAAATATAAAAGTTTGTTGAAATTTCAATATTTACAGCCTCTTCTAAACTGAGGTTCTTAAAATTTGATAATGGCTAAAGACTGGACTCTTAGCTAGCAATAACCCATAAAATTATGTGTTATTCTCTGCTTGGTTTCAGTTTCCAGAGTCAACACTGCATAATATTACTACAGTGAGTTATTTATGGAAGTGCAATTTTACTGCTTTGAACAAACCTACAATGGGAACACTATGTATGTTTTTCCACCAAGTCCTCTAAGATGTATTCATAAGTACTAAAATATCAATCTTATAAAGATGATCGCTAAAGGAAAGCCAATACTTGCAAAATGTTGATAAGCCAGAGTCAAAGAAGTGCACAGGACATGTGCTATATTCTAAACTACCCTGGGATACTCTGAGAAGCAAGATGTTACGGATGAGCTATCTGTATCTTCGAGACATATCTGTGTCCTTCCCTTTTACAAGAAGATCTATTTGACTCTCTAGGAATACCCTGAACTTTGGAATATTATATTACTATTATTATTACTATTATTATACCAATTATTCCCCTATGCCTTTTGGGGAATATCAGTTTTTAAAAAGACATTTTTTTTTTATCATCTCATTTGTTCTCTGTCACCATTACTTTCAGGCAACCTTAGTTTCTCCTCTGTAACACCCAAATCACTAAATATCAAATATGCCAAATTCCTGTGCATTGAAAAATCTAAGAATTAATTGCAAAGAAGAAAGGAGGTTAAGAGTAGGAGAGTTTTATTAAGAGAAAGCCTCAGAGAGATGGGAGGGATCCCACAAAGGGTGGTCACTAAAGCTCCTACTCAGACTTTATAAAGAAAACTCACAATGTGGATCCAACATGGGTCAGACCACAATCCAGCCACAGGATTACAAGTACAGCAACTTAGCTAATATTGATCCAACAGAAAAGTGAGTCACATAGCAAGGCTACATGGAAAGATCCAAGAAATTCTTGGAACAGGAGTGGGTTATGAGTTCAGATGCTCTGGTTACCCACATTGACGCATCTGATGCCTATCTGGGCCCATTGGACCCAATGGTGCAAATAACAGTATAATCTCAAATTGCTCTTTGCCTCTAAGAAGTCTTGCTCTTGCTTCTCAGTCTTGAGGCCTGGCTCTCTTCTAATGGTGCTCTAGCCACAACTTTGATGTCTTTATGTTTGTGCTGACTTCCACGAGGGTCCCCTTCCTTTGCACACTTAACGAATGGAAAGCAGAGTTCTGCAGTGTCACTTTAGCATGCACGGATATACGCACGTTGAGTTTTTAAGCTCTTCACAGGTGTTATAGACAATGTTACATGCAAAGATGTTATTTTGAAGTTATAGTTGGTTTTAACCCAATTTATGTATAAATTTAACTTAGATACATTTATAGATCTGATAAATTTATTCTCTTTGGTCTTTATGGGAACCGTTGAGGGAAAAAACAAAAGAAAGAAATCGTGAAGAAACAGAAACTCATCTCTGCTTTGCCCCAAGTGACACTGCTGATTAAAGGTGAGCAAGGATCAAGAGGTGCCAGACAGGAGAAGAACCTGGCTTTGAACCTTGGACTTCTATTTATAAGTTCTGTGCTCTTTTCAGTATGCCATGTGACCTTTTGAAGTAAAATGGCACATCTTTCCAACATGGTAATTAGCTTTCACTGTGACTTTGAGGCAGTGATTCTTCTGAGAGTGAGGACAGAGAGAGAGAGAGAGAGAGAGAGAGAGAGAGAGAGAGAGAGAGAGAGAGAAGTCTAGTTATCCCTATTTTTCTTATGGAACTAATCAGGGTTGGAATTAATCTGCAATGAATAGTTTCAGTTTTCTCATCTTTGGTGTGCTATATAGAGCTACTTTAAAAGTACGCAGTGACATTTTAGAGTAAATATGATGAGCAAATGTAAATGCAATTACACAAGTCATATATGGTGTGAGTCATTTGTAAAGTTCACCAAGAATGAGCTATACTGCACAGAATCCATTTATCACTTAAGAAAATGAGATCATCTGCGTTTTCATATGAGGGGAGAAATTTAACAGTGCACTAAGCTCCACTGAAGCCAGAAAATATCCAAATTGCCATTCTCCAGTGACTAGAGTTAAAATAGCCTAACTATGAGACTATTCCCCATTCACTCCTTTCTTGATGAGTGCTGGTAGAGCAAATGACTGGAAAAGATGAAGAACATATGCATAACATTAATATTTTTGGTATTACAAAGGTACTACAATACAAGAAAGATAGGCATCTATTCTGTTTAAATCTTTAGTATTTTATGTTTATAGTGTACATTTCAGTAATACATGTTCTTAATATCTTTCAGATAATATGCAATTAGCTATTCTTATTTATGTGACAAGTGACAAATGGAAAGAGAAGCATTAAATTTAAATTAAAGTGTTCCCCACTGCTATGTAGAGGTACTAAACATTGACAAAAGTACATTTGTATTCTCAGAAAGTACATTCTCTCTTCCACTGTCAATAACTATCTGAAATTGGTTTGGAAGATGACTTGTTTTCAGAAAGTGAAAGTATGAAACAGTAAGATACATGACACATTACAGAAAATTATTTCAAAATGAACACATAGTGCTGCTCCTTTTGCCCAACATGTGCTTTGTAGTTGTAAGTCACTGTTCTTGCCTGGTGTACTTTAAAGACTCGAAATATGAGAACACAGAATACTGAGAAAGGAATAGGGCCAGTATCTCAACAAGGACTAAGTAAAGAAACGGTAGACAAATGATGACCCACACCTTGCCCTCTTTCCCTAGACTCAAATTTGGCTTCTGTGTCAGATGATTTTTGTTTGGGGTTGTTGAGAAACCTCTTACCCTTTCTCAGAGAAAATTCTTCTACCTTTTGAATGCTAGAAGACAAAGGCTGCCTATCTCAAAGCAGGTGCTTATGCCACTAAGCTAAACCTCCAGCCCCAATGTTCTTACCTTTAAATTAACTTTTATTAGTTATTATTAGTGAATGAATAGCTATATTGTAAACTTTAAACACTCTAAGGAAAATAAGCCAAAGAGTTGTAAAGTAGTCCTCACTCTAAATTAGAAGCACCTTTTCTAGTCTTTAAATACAATAATTGTCCCCATTGAAAAATAATTCTAGTAAGATGAGCAGATTTATCATTCAAACACATGACATTTATTCAACCTGTTTTCCTCATGTTCCTCTGAGCTTGAGATATTTTCCCACAAGTACACATGCAGTAGAAAGCAACGGTTGCATTCAAAATCACAAAAGCAACCTTAAAAATCTTGGGTTCCATCTTATCTTGATGCTCATAAGCCTTTTTGTGATAAATTGTTTTTTATCTTAATATATACTTGACAACAGAACAGTTTCTTGCTTGGTTGTCAAAATGTTCCATATTGTATCAATGTGCATGTTTGCCCATAAGTGTATATGTGTTTGCTCACATTTGAGAGACAGAGAGAGAAACAGAGACAGAGAGACAAAGAGAGAACCAATGAGTGTGAGGACTTCTGAAATACAGCATTTGTCATTATTTGCCTAGAGTAGCCATAGATGTTTGCAGATCAATCATATTATTCTCTGGCAGTGTTACTCTATATTTTTAGGATGGACTGCAATAGTATATTAAGGAGGCTATTTCATAAAAATTCTTTATTTATTGAAATAAGTAAGAAATGTCTACACTAAATTTATTAGTCAGAGGGAAATGCTGGTAACAATGCTGCCTATATAGGTCAATAATCAATTGTACATTATTAAGGTATAATCAGCAATTAAAGAAATCTCACAAGTTTTATCTGTTTCTAAATCCCTCTACATGCTAAAAGAAAAACAGAAAATATTGGTCTTTTATTTCATTCCCAAAGAGAAAGTATTAAGTTTGAAGACAGCATTAGGTGTTTATCACATTAAAACATTTCAGAAGTCTGCAACTGATATCCTCAAACTTTTGAATTTTCTGCTTGTCTTACTTTTAGTTTCCTAAATAATAACTTCCATTTACAGCATACATAAATTCCTGGCTAATGTTTTCAAAGTGTTGTCAACATAGTTTTAAACATTATCTTCTACATTTCTTAGTATTAAATCCATACAAAATAAAAGCAGGACGCTACTGACTAGAATTTCTGTGATACCGATTATAAAATTAAGATGATGTATAAGGTCCTTCTGTTCACTGCATGAGAGGATGTAAACTGTTGAAATCAAACATATACTCTGGAAATTATTAGACTTGTACTTAATTTATACAGTTTCTCCGTTAATAGCATTATCTATTTAACACATCCATTACATATCCTCCATGTTAATTTAGACAGCAAAATTGTAGCAACTTCAAAAGGAAATCTTCCATTAAATTAAGGATACTGACTCTAATGCATGTCTCAAATAAACAAGGAAATTAACAGGATGAAAAACAAGTTGATTAAAAGTGGTCCCATTATCATTTGTTATGCTACATAGAATGAAAATACTGAGATGAAATTTACTAAAAATAAAAACTGACATTGGAATTTCTTTGCACTACAAAACACACAATTTTAAAACAAATCATAGAATCATATGTAAATATAGTTCTTTATAATTCTGAACAAATACATATCTTGCCCCAATCTTTAATAATAATTTTGTTTTGATAGTTATGGAATTAGAAATGGTTGATAAGAACTTTATTTAATGACCTCATTGCATAGAACCTCTTCCTTCTTAGACACAGCAGATTGCTACTATTTCGATCGCTTTTCCTTCTTCCCGTATCTTGTTCCTCTACAAATAGGAATTATTATGTCCATTAGTTTGTTTGGAATTCTTTTTTAATGATCCATTCTTTGCATTTTAAAATCTTTCTGTTTTTTAAGACATCCCCTTTAATGTGCCAATATGCCTGCATCACCAACTAATAACCATAAGAGTCACAGGAGGCAAGAGGTGTCCAACAAAATCCAAAAAATTACTCCCCATGTGAATATAATATGCCACATGTTTTTAAGGGAATAGAGAAAATGAAAAGGTTACCAAGACAATGGTAAATCTGATTATTAACAAGAGGGAAGTGATGGATAGAATGCACCAAAAGAGATGGAATGAACCATCTTAAAGTAGGACAAAGAATCAACTAGGCAGAAAACCATAGGTGAGTGGGAGCAGATATTCTGAACAAATGAATACAGCAAGTACAATGGCCACAAGATTTTGAACATGATGCAGTGAAAGGAACTTAATAAATTCTTACATATAAATTCCCCATGTGTTTTGAGTAAGCATTTGTGGCTTCTGGTGCATGGAGGCATGTTTGGGTAAGATATAAAAATGAATCAGTAATCAGCTACTGGATATTAACACACTTTTAATCTTGTTTTAAGGGATTTGATCATTAACCAAACGCATGTGGTAGCTAAAAATGGAACGATAAACAGCAGTCCGACTGAGGTTACAGCGAATTCAGCCTGAGAGCAATCTGGCAAATAAATTAGAGGAGGAGAAGTCAGCAGAACCTTTCAGAATGATACTGCACAGATATTCCATTCTCACTGCTACATTTCTTCAAGCTGCCATCCCTCAAAGAGCTAAAGATATGACACAGTAATATATGCAAACCCATAGTTATAGCAGCACAGCTCACAATAGCTACATTTTGGAAAGAGCCTGTATGTCCATCAACGGAGGAGTACAAGTCCACCTTACAGAAAGACACATTTGAGTCCTCATTAGGAACATTGATGCATATTGATAACATAATGCTAAGAGAAATATATTTACTCAGAATGTTAAACATCACATGGTTTCCCTTATAGGATAAACTAAAAGTGTAATTTATAGAGCAAAATAAAGGGTAGATGATAGGAGACATGGAGTTAGACCTTTTGGAAGTGGAAAGGAAATGGAAAGATGATGGAAAAAGGGAGGGAGGCAAAAGGAATGGGCAGTGAAAAGGGTTAAAATGTGACGTGCACATGTGTCAGCTTCCATGGATAAACATATTAATTGCATACTGTAAACAAATACTGAATAATATAAATAAAGGAAGGAAGGAAAGAAAGAGAAAAAGAGAGACAGAAAGACGCTTATTGCATAACAAGGTAATTGTTGAGCCATGAATTAAAAAGGAAGGGTTCAGATGGTGTCAGAAATATAAGTAGACAAATAATAAAGAAGAATGGTAATAAAGTTTTGAAGCAGAGATCTTTGATTTTGAGACCTATGAAAGAGGGCAGATACGTCTCTCATGAAAATGTCTTGGCAGGTATTAATTCTATAGGGTAATTTATGCTGTGTTTGTTACAGCACCAAATTAAAATTATCTTCACAAAAAAGCCTCTGGAAGTGAACTAAAAGATAATCTTTTCACAGATGTTCACAGGAAGGAAGACCTTAGATCTAAATAATCCCCATTTAGTAAGCACAGAGAGAGAGCAAAAGGTTGCAATTTCACAACCTTCTCTAGCAAAGTGAGAGCAAGACCTATTACTTATTAAATTTTTTCTTTGCAATTAATTCCTAACTTTTCAATTTTCTAGGTCACTTTCTTAGCAGTCTGTATCTTTCTTAAAACCAGTGACCCAACTATATTACTTATTAAGATAAAGGTTTTTACTTTTGTCTGGGCCGCTGCAAAGGAATGAAGATGTGTAGATGTTACTGTATCAGTCACTCCTGACATCCTGCCACATTTCAGAGCTGAAGTCACCATGCTTCTACTTTGGCAGGTTCCTGTGGCCAGATGACCTCTATCTCTGTGTCTGCCTGTAATCACAGTTAGGACAGACAGAGCGAGGTTAGTACTGGGAACATAGTCTTCCATGAAGCAACCATGTTGCTTAGTTATGAGCCACAGAACTCAGAATGCAAAGAACCAGGGGTTCTGGAATACATTTAAAGCTCTTTCCGATAAATCACTTCTCCTAAGAAGAGAAAATTTAATTACACTCTACCTTTGCTGTTCAATTTTTGGAGAACATGTAAAATTTTTAAAGAAGAAATATGCAGGACACACATAGATCCATCAAAGGTCCTTGTGCATAAAGGGAAAAAAATTCAAAAACACAGCATAAGTCCTTGCTTCTAGATTCTGTATAATTGTAAATGGACTGCTTTCCTGTATTGTTATCAGTGAGCCTAAATGATTGTTGTGTTTGAATTTCAATTATATTTGCCAATACTACTGGCTTAGAATGTTTGATAGATATTTGATATAATAAGCTTCTTACAATAGTACACTGTTTTAACTGAGTGACTCAGTGAACGCTTGTCATCAGCAATTCCGTTTGCTAAATGCTTTATTTGACATGCAGTTTTATCTCCATGTTATCTCTTTGCTTAACACACAGGAACCTAAAAATATTTACTGTGAATCTTCTATGTTTCACCATTCTGAACGAATTCTGAGTCAATCTAACTAGGTTCAGGCTCTCCTACTTTCTAGTAACTAATGATACTGACATTTAATAAAATGATGAGCAAGTATAAAGTCACTTATAACAAGTGATTTATACTTTATATGTTATATATTATACAAGATAACTTATAACAAGAAAATACAAACTGGACATAGGAGATGTTGTAAAGTCAAGACAGATTTCCAGGAAAAAATTAACTGTGAGCTGAGACTTGAAAAATGATGAAAAACTAAGTATGCAATAGAGGAAGAACGAGAAGTGAAATCAGAGTGTGCAGTCTTTACGTGATTCTGAAGCTTTACAGTACATCACAATCACCCGGGAGTCTGTGAAAACATACTTCTGTGTCCCACTGAAGGCTTATGTTTCAGCAGGCTCGTGATAAAGCCCTACTACCTGCTGAAAATCCCATTTTCAACACATTCCCAGCTCATCCTAATCTTGGTCTAGGGAACACACTGGGAACCACTGGATCAAAGAACTTGAAGAAAGTTAATTAGGACTCATCTTATGTTGGCTGGTGTAACCATTTAAGTAAGTGAGTGAGGAGACAGAAGTGTAAACAGACTGTTAACTTCAAACTTTATAAAGTTTTCTTACTTTCATATTTTAAGAAATCTGAGTGGATTAATGTGATCACATCTGTTTTTGCAAAAGATCATTTAGTACCCACTGTACAAAAAAGGGAAATGAGAATTCACGATGGAAGAACAGTTAGAAGATTCTTCCAGAAATTCAGAAGAAAGCAAGGCCAAGATTGGCCGGAGTGATGATACAAGGGTTTAGAAAGATGCAAGACATTGACAAGGAGAAAATCAGAAATATTTGATGATAAATTAGATAAAGGTCTGATGGATAATAAAGGGCAGTAATGACTGAAACAGTTCTGCCTAATACCATTCCATGGTCCCTCTCAGGCAGGATTCCTGGAAGAAGGCCAAACTGTAGATGCAGGTGAGGAGAGAAGAGGGAACTATGGATTTAGGACACTGAAGTATTTATTTTTCTAATGGAAATGTCAAGTGGGTGGGCAGATGTATTGGACATGAGCTCAGTTGAGAAGTATGTGCTGAAAATACAAATTTGAGTCTTGTCCTCTTGATGGAATTGGAAGTTATAGGACTAGATCCAATCATCTAAGAATACAAAATGAGAAACTATGGAGAGTAAGGCTAAGTTTACAGAAGGAAACTTAGACAACAAAGAATGTACACTCGTAAAGGAAGCTGGGAAATAATAGCCAGATGTGTAAGAAAAAAATGCTGCTAACAAGCTTAATCATTTTCATGCGAACCTTTATTTATGTTTGTGTGTGTGTGTGTGTGTGTGTGTGTGTGTGTGTGCCTGTGAGAGCACTGATTTCCCTTTTTTGGAAATGTTTAGCATCGCCTATTTAACTTCATTGCTTTGATGTTTCACCAGCACATGCCATCTTGGATGAAGAGACTGAGCCTTTGCTTAGATGCCAAGTTGACCAGGGCCTTAACTTTGGAATTTTCAGATGCAGTCAATGGTCACCTTCCCAACACTGACAAGATACTTGAGATACACAATTTAAAAGGAGTAAAAATGTATTTAGGCTCACAGTTTAGAGACATTAACCATACTTACTTTGCCCTGTTGCTCAGAGCCTACGACCACACAGCACATCATAGTGAGAAAACATGGCAGAGAGATCTTGTTCATATTATGGAGGCCAGGAAGGAAAGAGACAGGTATAAAGGAGCTGAGGTCTCAATATATATTCCCTTCAAGGGCATGCTGCCAATAATCTAACTTCTTCCACCTGGACCTGTGTTCTAAAACTTCCATCACATCCCAATACTACCAGACGTTAGGCACCAAGTTTTTAACACATGAGCCTTTGAGGGACATTCAAACTTCAATGTGAAAAATATCTTTCTACTGCTTATAAATTGCTCAATCTATGTTTGTTTAAAGTAATACAAATGGACTAAGACAAATGCATTCTCTAAAATAGGTATGTATGCTTTTGCCTTTCAGTTTAATCTTTTAACTATTCTACTATATCCACTATTTTCCACTGTTTTGTTTTCTTCTTTCTAGGGAATTATTTAAAATAATAATTGAGCTCCTAAACAGATTAGTGAAAGATTTGCATAGAAACCTTTATTTCCTTGTGGATTTACTACACAGTAAACAAGAGGAGATTTTTGTGTTTGCTTTTCCTTTTTCTTTTTGATGGAAAAGGATATCTCTTACCAAGTGTCAGGGCCTCAAAGCGTTTGTTTATATATTTGTATTCTCTGAAGTGTGTAATTCATTTGGCAAATGTCCAGTGGTTTATTTTCAATTATCAGCTTGAGAGAAGATTAAGTTATTTCCAACAGTATTGCAAGGTTGCCTTTCATTTGCACTCTGCTTCAATCAGAAACCTCACACTTGTAATCTACTGCAGTTGAATTCCTCCACATTTGCAGCCTCAGCGTATCCTTTAATCTACTCTATGGTACTCTAGGTTCCTGCAGTCAGAAACTCTAGGACATTCAGACATAGTGTGAGTACCTACAATGAACTTCCATAGTTTTATCAGAAGACAAATGTGACTAACAGATATTGGTCTTACCGGAAGTTTTTCTGATAGGTATTTTCCAGATGTTGGTTTTACCAGAAGGTTCTCTGATATGCATTTTCCTTTACTTTAGTAAATTATTTATAAACCTTTCATCTTTTTTATTTCCCAAAATTTGGATAAAATGTTTTGTTTGTGGCATCTCTTTTTCTTCTTTCTCTTTTTTCTATTCATAGTCTTCATAATCCATTGTGATTTTATATATTCTATTTTATTCTATTTTTGCTTTTGGTATTTTCTAAAGAAGACATTACCATCATCTGTTTTTACAATTTTAGGGTTGCATCAATTGATCTTTGTCTTCCTTTCATATAAGTGGCTAAGTTTTATATGCAGCTGTTTTTCATATGTCCACAGCCTAGACATCTGAATATTCCTTTATAGTGTCTATTTTGACTGCCATGTTTTAAGAGGTCTTCCTTTCCTTGTAGGTTAGAG
This sequence comes from Dolichotis patagonum, assembly GCA_004027295.1. NCBI lineage: Eukaryota > Metazoa > Chordata > Mammalia > Rodentia > Caviidae > Dolichotis > Dolichotis patagonum. The sequence goes on along the minus strand of PVJX010000019.1, from coordinate 586,809 downwards.
ATTTGCAAATTCATTATGTTATTAAAAAGTAATTCTTTTAGATTGTAAGGACCATATGCCCTTGTCACAATAATCAAAATCTTACTGTACCACAAAAGCCATAGCTGATGTGTATGAATGGGAAAATCAGCCTTCCAATAATACTTTTACAAGAGAATTTGTAGGCTGGATTTGACCTAAGAATTATAGCTTTAAAAAAAAGAATAGTGTAGGTTTCCAACACTAATCTAGAACTATGTTTCCAACAAGTAATATTATGCTTACTTTTTATTTATAGTTCACCTAAAATTTATTCTTAAATATAACTTTAGATAATAATTGTACAACATTTTTCTTCTAAGATATTTCATAATCTATCATTTACATTATATTTTATCATCTGTCCTTTTCATACCAACTAGCGACTCTATTAATATACCAAAGAGCTTTATATACCTTGGGTTAGAAAAGCATTTTGTCTGGGTTTCTCAAGAATTAAATCAATTGAAATTACATATAAAACTATAAAACTTAATTCTTTGAAAGTGTTATAATTATAACATTATTGTACTTTTTACAACTGTTATTAAAGTTAAATATTGTTTCATATTATGATAAACAATTAGAAAGTATAAGAAAAATAATATTTTATATAATTTTTGCTATTTACTTATTATTCTTTCTCCTTTCCTTATCACTTTATGATGACATGATACCTCTTTTGTTTTAAAGCATTCTCAACGTATAAAAGCCATTTACTTCAACTTCTTTTTGTGAATGGCTCATTATACTTTCCTAGATTCCATTGTTTTACCATCTTTGAAAACAAATAAAAATGACACTTCTAAATACTCCACTAAAACAAACTAGATTTATTCTGAAGAGTTCAGTGAACAGCATTTTGAATGAGATCCATAATGGGCTTTTTAATTAAATGACTATAGTCATTTCGTAGAGGCAGTTCTCATTAGTGGAGCAGTATTGAGATGACCATTTCATTGTAATTGAGCTTGTGTTTATAAAAGGGGCCTCATTTTAGGGTTGGTTTGAATAGATTTATATCTAATCAGACCATGATGCCTAATGCAAATTTCAAAGGTAAATATAACTATCCCAAAGACAAATAGTCCCAATAAAAACAAACATTTTCTAATAGTTTGTTGTACATTTGTTTCCATTAGGAGACAGATTTCACATATTAACTTCTATCAATTATTTGGATTTCCTTAGATTTCTTTCCCTTTTTGTAATGGGGTAAATGTTTATTTCTCTTCAAACTAGTTCCTTGAAGCCCCAATTTAGTGTGGCTATATTTGGAAATGGGAAAGCAAAGAAGCAGTTAATGTTAAATGAGTTTATAAAGCCTGAGCCTTGATTTAATAGGATTAGTTATCTTAGAACAAATATCAGGCCACTCTCTCTGTTTCTTTCACCTTTTTTCTCTCTCCACATGAGAATGTAGGAAGCAGGTCACAACCTACCATCCAGGGAGAGAGTTTTCACCAGAAAATAACTCTGATTGTGAACTTCCAGCCTCCGGAACAGAGAGAAAATTAAATTCCTATTTTTAAATTCACCTACTATGTGATATTTTGTTATAGTAGCTCAAGCTGAATAATTCACTTTCGAATATGTAGTTCTGAAATGCAGTATTAATTCGAGTTCCTGTGAAAGCCACATAAGCACAGAGAGAAATTCCACAAGAAAAAGCTGAAGACAACTGAGTTTAACTTTCAGTAATGAGTTATAACCATTTGTGCTTCAAGTGTTCCTCTGCATAGACAACATTAGGGAAAGATAGCACTGTTTTGGAATGCCTGACAAGTAAAATACTAGAATGTTTGGGCCAGGTGAAGTCTAGGTATACACATATGTATGTAGGTGACTTCTTTTATAAGGAAAGATTGGAAAAGCACAACATTACAGTGGGGGCAACTTCATAAACACAACCTGACCCAAGTGACAGAGGATAAGTATCTTTGGTGTCAAGTCAGGTAAGCCATAGGTACCTGTTCACCTATGTATGTACCTACGGGCTTCACAGTGAACTCAAGGGCAACCTGATCTACACAGAGAGGCCCTGTCTCAAAACACAAACAAACAGACAAATGAAACAAAACAAAAGCAAGACTCTTATGTTTAAAAACACCTAATCCACACTCTAAAAAATGGTAAGTCAAAACAAGGAAAAGCATGAAAAAGTTTCAGACTCTAATGGAATCTAAGAAAACATGAAAATCAAGTGATATAGTATTCTGTGTGGGATGCTATTAAAGGAAAAAGAACGTTAGGTAGAAACTATAGAAATAAAAATTGTTAGGAATGTATCAGTAATGGTTCATTAATTATAACAAATACAATGTAGTCACATAAGATGTTAACAGTTGTGACAGAAACTGAAAAGGTTTATTTGATAAATCTACTATAATGTTTCAATAAATATGAAGTATTCAAAAAAATTAAAGGTTTATTTTAAAAATGTATTTATAATGGGATGTTACTCTGTTTTTGTTTGTTTTATTTTTATCCAAATTCAGTAAGACCTATGGACTGCAATAAAGTTACTCAGTCCTGTTGAAACTTGAACCTTTTTCCCAGACCCCATGTGTATTAGTGAGAAAAGGTTAGACATAGTGATTGGGAAAAGAGGCAAAAAAAATTAAAATAAAAAGAAATGAATGAAAAATAAAAGGAATAGAAAAGATTAACTTAAAGCAACCCAACTTTATTTCTTTATCATGTTTCATTCCCATTTGGGTCTACCAAAAGGGTCTTACACAGGGATCAAGACAGATAGGAGTTAAAAAAAAAAAAAACTATCACCTCAAACAAAGTCCATGTTATGAAAGGATAGCCTCAATAACTACATATAGGGTTTTCATTATCTGTTCAAGAAAGATACATAGTGCTTTACCCTATAGTCAATTGACTCACATATTTCCTATTGGCTTGGCTAGCTGCAATACGAATGAGAAATGTAGGCTCATGAAATTTACATTATGTGGTTAGCAGTAAATTTGCTATACATTCTTCTGTTTTCAGTAGTAGTAGTAGTAGTAGTAGTATTGCCAAAATACTTTAGAATTCTGCTAAGTACTCTGTATTCATAATATCTTCCACTCTTTGTTCAGAGGATCTATGAATAGAGATCTCATTTGCCTACAAAAATAATAAACACAGTACACATACTTCCCCTAATTAATGCCCGCCCAAGACTCACAACAGGGAAAAAATAAAAAAAAATAATGAGTGTATGTGAAAATATAGTAAGCAGACCACTATTTTAAGTTATTGCTTTAGTAATGGAGGAAAGCACAAGTTTAACAGTGATTTAACTCCTTAAATCATTGCACTAAGATTGTCTCCTATTCCAGTGTCATAAATTCATATAAGGTTCCAAATTGAATTTTGATCAGCCTTGGGAAGGCTTCATTTTCATAAGGAAATTGTCCTCTTGCCTTCTAAATTGGATAATTACAATACGAACAACTCATTTAAAATGTAAATACCCATTTCCCTGTGAAGATGCTATGTTTTGACATGCATTTATTGCATGTGTGTCTGTTAAGTATAGAGCAACTAGCTTTCACATCCTATTGCAAGCTTGGCACATATTTACCTTTCTTAATTGCTTTAAGAAGTAAATTGCTACAAATTAAAATCTCTTTTAAAGTGTTATGTTAGCTTCTGGCTATTAGAAAAGCATGTTGGTAAATCATATGAAAAGGTGGCTTGGTGTGTAAATGCTGACATTGATATATGCATTGTTATATTGTATATAAATCGTAATTGATAATTGACAGCATTCATTCCACTAACTACAGAAAAAAAGAGGCAGGCACATCACACACACACACACACACACACACACACATACACACACACACAATGTCTTGGAAACTCTAATCTCTTTAACAATTAGCAAAGCAATAAAAAAAATCTAGTGAGGAAAGCTTGGAGAGAACTACCTCTTGCATGTCTGCTGTTGGTGTTTACTGTTGCATCTACTTCATTTAAGAAATGTTGGATGAGCTCATTTGTCATTGTATTAGTTGTGCCCTGAACCATATAGTTCTCTCTTTAGAAATGTACCAGAGTTTTTATGTTCTTCTCAGATAGAATTTTCTCCTGGTAGTTACAGAAGGAATCTCGTAAACCAGCAGCCCCTCGATACTTGGTTCTTTCTGGCTCTACAATTCTCCAAATAGAATGTCTTCTTTGTTTTCTATGTTGTTCTTAGCGTTCACAATAATCAATTAGAGTCATAACTTTATTTTGATCTGTAAGTCTCTTGACAAAGTCTGTTATACTGGACCATTTTTTATACCAAACCTGTAAGTATTGTACATGGAAAGAAAAATAAAAGTATTATATCATCATAAAAATTATTTCCTCTTAGCTGAAGTATCATGTGGTTTCTGTATTGACTCCTGCTTCTTACAATCATAATACACTTCTCTGTATCGCTGGGTCTCTAATAAGGTTATAAGTGCTCACTATTCTTATATAAACTTAGAGATTATATATCCTTAAGAAACTACCCACTCATGTATTAATCTTGGATCTGGTTTTGTATTTTATTTTATTTTATTTTATTTTATTTTATTTTATTTTAGCTTTTGACCTCCATTTTCCTACTACCACCAATAAAGGAATATTATACTGTTTTATAAATATGTGTTTTGTTATATCCTTCTTAGATTCTCAGTGAAGGTAAATATCTTGGTTATTTGTGCTTCTTTAGTGTGGTGGTACTTAGTACTTGAAATCTAAGCAGCTCTCAAGAATTGTTCTTCAATAAATTCAAAAGTAAGTAACCATGATTGTTAGGATTAATATGTATTGAGAATGTGGTATGTCAGGTCCTACCTACATTTTTGTGCACAATATCTGATTTAATATTCATAACTTTTTAAAATACTATCACTTCCACTTTTCAAGTCTTTCAGAGACTTTTTTGAGAGGTTCCAGAATTTTCTCAATGTCATCAAGCTGGTTAACGGAAGAGTAGTTCTGAATTTGTAAACTTATTTGATCCATAAGCACATTTTTTTTATTCTTAGCTTATTTGTCATTAATTTTAGTACTTTAGAAGACTGAATTTTCCTTGTTATTTTAGACTTTCTGTTTAATGTCAAAAATCTGTGTTAATTTTGATCAATTATGCACAGATTTATATTTTGCAACTTTATTGCATGTTTGAGGATAAGATTCTTTCTGAATTCCTCCTGCTACACATCTTTACTTTTTTTTGCTGTTTTGTCTACATTTTTATTTTTATTTTTTCCTCCTATCTTCTTGAAACTATTGCCCACATATTTCTTCTATGTGAAACTTACCAGAATTTAATCTTATTCCAATGAAATTATCACTTAGATTTTCATTAGAGTTGAGAACAGTGAGGACCAGAAACCATGCAGTTGTCTTGTTTTTAAGTTTCTCATAATTTTTTTCTCATAATACAAATGTTGATTTAACAATGACACGAAAGGTTTAGTAGCTTACTGCGTCGGTGCTCTGCCTTTGTGTTATGATGTTGATCTCTTTGCTGTTGCTTTTTACTTTAAAATAATCACTCATTTACAAAACTATGTCAGAAAGCAAAGATTTTTATTTAGGTTACATTGGCTGTTTCCCCTGTAGGATGTATCAAGTTTTTAAAGAATTTTTTTTATAATGTCACTTAGTTGTGCCTGATTCACAAGGGTGAGGTCATGAGTTCGATCCCTGGTACCACACACACACACACACACAAAAAAGATACTATGTGATGTCACATGTTAGTGGCATGTTTTGCTACGTGATTTGAATTTTTATCTTTTGATACAAAGCACTTGTGTGTATTTATGAAATACAGTGTGATGTTTTAATTCATGTTTGCAATGGGCAATGATCAATTCAGAGTAATGAATGTAAACATTGCCTTCAACTTTTATAATTTCCTTTTCGTGATTAAATTCTTCTAACAATTTGGAGATATATGAGATATAATGCATTTTTAAAAGTTATTTTCATCCTGGAGTGCCATATGTTTTAAAGAGATTATTACAATAAGAAAATAGAAAAACCAATATTACTATAAAATGAGCTTTTTATCATCTCATTGCATAACTATATTTGTGGAACTACTACAATATGCAAGGTTAAAGAGCGATTTCATTACCATAAATATTCTTATCGTATAGTCAATCTGCTGTATGGTCATTCATACTAAACTTTTAAAGAAATTGTGATGCTATTTTTCCTAGCAATTCAGTAATATTATGTTACCAATAGCAATCTGATTTAGTCACTATTTTTAGTTTTAGTTATTCTAACAATTAGGTAATGATATCTTACATGACTATTTCTATTTCCCCAGTAAGCACTGATATTTAACATCTTGGAGGCTTTTCATTTTGCCCTATTTTCTACCTGAACTTCTCTTTTTTTCTTTTTTTTTTAATTTTGTGAGTTTGTTCTAAATTACTAAGTACTTTATCAGATTCATGATTTGAAAATATTTTCTCCCACTTTGTAATTTATGTTTTCAGTCTCTGTATAAGGACTTTGACAAAGCAAGCACTTTTAATTTTAGTAAAGCTGAAATTTTGAATCTTTTACATTATGATTCATCATTTTAGTATCAGAGATACCTATATTTTCAAAAACTTTATAATTGCATCTTATATGTAAATTCATGTTCTGCTTTGAGAGATGGTTTTTATAACTTGTGGGCCTTCAGTTGAGATTCAGTTTATAACCCAATCCTACACTAAAAGTTATTCATTCATATTGCTCTAAAATGACTTGCTGAAAAGACGACTCTTCTATTGAATTTTTTTTTTGTATCTGGGTCATAAATATTTGACTATGCTTTCAAGAGTCTATATCCAGAACTTGTTCTCTATTCGGGAGAACTATGTATCTATCTATTCCTTTACAAATACACACAATCTTAATTGCTGTTACTCTATCACAACATTTAAAATCAAGTAGAGTGATAATTTCATCTACTTTGTTGTGTGTATTTTTAGAAATTTTGCCACTCTAGTATTTTTCATTTTCATGTGTGCTTATTTTATAGAAATATTCTAGATTTATTTTACTACATATCTTAGAAATGTTTTTACCTGTGCATATTTTAGTGGCATTTTGATAAAATTATGTTAAATTTCATAAATACTGAGGGATAGCTGACTTATTCATTATGATGGGGACTTACGGTTCATAAACATCTTTCCATTGCCTTGAATCTTGTTTCACTGAATCAGCTTTGTAGAACTGTGTTTATCTGTTCATTGGAAACAGTCTCACCCTGGAGTTCAGGCTGACCTTGAACTTGCAATCTTCTTGTGTCAGCTTTCTGAATGTTAGGATTACAGAGGTGATGTACCATACTTAGATTCTTCTACACTTTTTTGCATACCTGTTCTTCATGTTCCCTTAGGTATATGCTTGAGTATTTGTTTTAGTAGTAGTATTACTAGCACTGCAGTGCACTTAATATTTTGTTTTCATATGTTTACTGCTAGCATATAAAATACAAATAATACTTTGAAGTTTATCTTACCTTCATGAATTTTGACTGTATTAATTCTAGAATTTGTTTTGATGTGGGAGAATCTTCTCCATGAACGATCCATTCATCTGTGAAGAATCGTTCTTCCTTTCTGATACTGTCATTATTTAGTATTCTGGCCACTTTGTCTTGTTCAGTGCGTCTGATTGAATAGCAGTGGTGAGTGTGGATAGCCCTTGGAAAATTTCAACCTTAGTCATAAGTCCTCTGACTTTTACTTTGGAGTTTTCAAAAAATAATTGTTTTCTCTTCTAATTCTAGCTTTCTAAGCATCATAAAATGACTGTTGAGACGTACAGAAGGCATTTTCATCATCAGTTGATGTTATCATGTATCACTGACTCATTGCATTTCTTTCTTTTGCAATGTCAGCCTAGCCTTTCACCCTGGAATAAGGCCGAGTTAATAGATTTTTGTGTCTTTTTCTATATTCTTGAATTCTATTTCTTTATTTTAAAAAGTTTGCTCTGCTTGCTATCCCTGAGATTGTTCTATATTTAATTCTTTTCTTCTTCCATATCCTTCAATATTGAGAGCTTGCAATACATACTTCATTATATCTACTATTTTAAGGTAATTTTTGTAGTGTGGCTTGTATATGCCCTTATTATCCTTTGATGCTTGCTGTAAATATAGACATAACCAGAGTTTCATTCAAGACACAATATATTTTCTTTGTTTACATTTGTTTTTAAATTAGAGGTTTGTCAGTTCCATTGATCTTATCCACCACAAGGGGAAAAAAATGCACCAATTTTGTACCTTAGTTACTTTTCTCTTTGCTGAGACAAAATGCTCAACACTTGAGAGAGGAAAGCCTTGTTTAGCTCAGTGTTTGGATGTGTCTGTTCCTAGCTGGCTGACTCCAATGCAGAGTGTCGTGGTATAGGATTCACAGAGGGTAAACTGTGCATGGCCAAGCAGGGCAGGCCAAATGCCGCAAGCAGCAAGTACCCATCACCAACTCCTTCTGTCCCTTATGTTTTATCAAGACTACCCGTGCTTAGGGTGGGTAACACACAGACCCAGAATGAGCCACCCTTAATCCTACCCAGAACTACGCCAGGACAATCAGTGGATTAATTTAGCAATCATATACTCTATCGCAGCATTATATGCTCTAGAGCCAGCCACCTTTGTTTTTCTCTATTATCTCTGTATTTTTATTTTATCTGTGTTTTTTTCTTCTTTTGAGATGGAGTTTCACTATGTAGTTCAGGCTGGACTTGAGCTCACTTTGTAGTTCAGGCTGGTCTCAAACTTGTAACAATCCTCCTGCCTCAGTCTCCTGAGTTCTGGGATTACAGATGTGCACCATTACACACATCTCATATTGTTTTCTTTCTCTCTTCTTCATGATTTACCTTTATTTTACTCTTGATCATTTTGGCACATTTTTTAAAATCTCAGTCCCTTAATTTGAGTTTAGATAATTAATTGGAGGCTTTCTTTTTTGTTGGTATTTGGTTTTAGTATTACAAATTTGTTTTTTGTGTTTTGGCATTAAGAATCGAACCCTGGACCTTGAGTCTCTATTATTGCTTCATGTGCAACAAAAATACTAATATGCAATACTTTTTGTTAGTTTAATGTATTGTATTTCTATATCCCTTGAGAGGTTCACTTGGAAATATGGATTATTAAAAGTGGTATGAAATTTCCAAATAAATACACATTTTCTTATTATTCTAGCATTGATATTTGCTTCAATGCCATTATTGGCAAAGCATACACCATATAATGTCTTTTTTAAACATTGTTTCATGGGCTATGATACACTCTAATTTATATGTTCTGTGGAGCATAAAAATGATGTGAAATCCATTGTTTGGAAGCAGTGTTCTGTATATGTCAGTGTGTTACTGTTGTTTAATAAAAGTAATACTTCGGTGTTTTTTAAAAATTGCATATTCCTTCCCATTGTCTGTAATTACTTGAGAGATGAGTAAGGAAGAACAGCCTATAATTGTACAATGAATTATTTCTCCTTTCACTCAATTTTGCTTCACCAATCTTGCTATTTGGTAATTCTATTTTGTATTTGGAATGACTCCTATGTCATGATCGAATAACCCTATATGTCTTGTAGATTTGTTTGTCTTAAAGACTATTTTATCTGATAGATAAACAAACAAATCCTCCTCTCTCTTATTTTCATTAATTGCATATTATTCACATACACTTAAATTTGTAATGTACATAAATCTTATGTTCAGTAATTTTCTCAGACTATAGTTGCATCATAATTTTAATATTCACTCAATCTTTTGTTTTTAGTTATTGTATTGAGGTCTTATGAATTGAATGTAGCTATTAACATTATTTTGTTTTCTGTTTTTCTTATTTTATTTATTCTGCTTCAAATTACTTGACAATTAATAATTCAATTTTTATATAACTCCATTTGTTTTAAATCCTTCTCTGTATAAACTTTTAAATTATTTGTTCTAGATTTTATATATATCCAAGTTATAAATCATATATGCAAATAATGTATGCATATAAGTTATTGTACAATTTCCATGGCAGGCATTTTGTACCATGGGTATCAGTGAGGTCAAAGTCTGTCTCTCAGAGATAATGCATATATATATATATGTCTTTTCATGACATTTTGCCAAACAAAATGAAATTTAGGATTTTGCTTTTTGTCATCTTAGTGTGCCTCACTTAAAACATAACTGTGTTGAATATTTTCCCTGTAATATTTATTCTGGTCCACATTAGACAATGTTATAATATTTTTTCACAAAAAGGATATAAAAAAAATTTAAGGAAAGAAGGAAAGCCTGCTTTTTAAATCATGTTTTTGTTCTCTGTTGTGACTTCTTTCTCCCAGTGTTCCAAGAGGCAGACTTTTTTTCATTTTCTCTCTGCTTAGAGAACTTCCCAAAGCCTAATTAGTTTAGGGTAAGTTGTCTGGCAGCAATTTTCTTTTGTTTTTCTGCCTCTTTTATCTGCCTTCATCTGAGTATGGCCATATTTTTATTATTACTCAAAGATATATTTCCGGGACAGAGATTCTGAGATGCTAGTTCTTTTGCTTTAGCATTTAAAAAATGTTATGTCACTTCCTCTTGCCTTGACAGCTTCTTATGAGAAAATTGTTGCCACTAGAATTTTTTACCTCTGTAGGTGTTATCTCTCTCTGTACCCTCTCAATATTTAAATTTTTTAAGACATTTTTCAGTAGTTTATTATTTTATGTCTAGGTCATATATATATATATATATATATATATATATATGTATATATATAATGAATATATGTCATTTTAAGATGAATTTATATGTCCACATCTTTCAAATTTAGGAAAGTTTTCAAGATTAATTTCTTTGAGGAATTTTTAACCTTTTCCTTATTCCTCCTCCTACAACTTTGATAACATGTATATTGAAACTTGTGTGGTAGTCTTAGAGGTCCCTATGGTTTTATTCTTATTTCTCTGTAGAAATTTTTCTTTCTGAAATGTAGACAGCATCATTTTGATTGTTCTCTCTTTATGCTTCATTTCAATGCTGAGCTTTTCTGCTTTTTTATTGATGTCAATGTATTTATAATTGATTACAGAATCCACTTTATGATGGACAATTGAAGACTCATCAGATACGTCTAATATTAGTATTATATCAATAGTGGAGTCTGCCGATTGATTTTTCTAATCTAAAATGCAGTTTTCTGTTATTTTATGCATTGAGTTATTATTATTGTTATTATTATTATTATTGCTGCTGCTATTATTAAATCTAAAATAATAGGAGAACTTTTTATGAGATGTAGATCTCATTTAAACATTGCTTTACATGATCTTTTTTGACACTGCTGACAGGAAGTAGGGGAGTTCTACTCACTATTGCTCAGGAAGGATTAAGTCCAGCTGAGGCTTTAGCTCAGTGGCACAAGCACCTGCTTGGCAAATGCAAGGTCTTGAATTCAATTCCTGGTACAAAAAAAAAAAATTAGGTCCAGATTCTCTGATTGACTTTGTTCTCTTTTTGTAATGCTGATCTAACTCAAGACCTCGCTCTTTTCAGGCAAGTGCTTGAGCTGCTGAGCTAAATCCCTGGCCCTTGATTGATCTTTTTGATAGCAGAGAATTTTTGATCAATGGTGATGATAAAGTGCAGACCATATCAAGTTCCTACTAACACCACTCAAGTGACACCTAGATGAGAGTAGGGATGAGTCTCTTTATCCTCAATGGAAATAGAAATACAGCACACAGCATGGTCTCTACTAATACTGAAGCAAAAGGAAGAGCCCAGTTAGTACAGGACAAGATTAATGTTCTAACTGACTGCTCAGTTTGCACTGATTCCTGTCTACAGGGAAGAAGAGGCCGGGCAACTCTTTGTAGCCAGCAGAGGGCTGAAGTTCAAATTCCACAATGGACATTTGTTGACATGGATGTCACGAGGGCAAAGCTTTTCTCTGTAATGCTGGATGGAGAAAAATGTCTATTTTCTACAAGTTTTCTATTTTGCCTGGCTATCTCTTCCCTGGTTTAGAGTGCTTTATTCAAGGTTTTATTTTTTTATTTTATTTTGTTTCTGTCTGTGCTCATAGATAGTTCAAGATTGGTGGCATTTCCAACACCAAGTCCGAAGTATAAGAAGCAAAATAGAAAGCCCAGAAAACTCACCACTTATATCACTGTGTCATTTTTTGAATGCTGGAATTTCTTGCCAATGGGTTTCTCCTTTAGGATTTTTAACTGTAGCTAGCAAGAAGAAAAGAGAAAATTAATTCTGCTACATCTTTCCAGGAACAAATATTATGATTTTTTATTTTCATCCCCTTTATTCCCAAGGGTTATTGGATTAATTTCCTACTCATTTGAAGAAACATTTTTGTCATTCCTGGTTTTTTTGTTGTTATTTGACATCCTTGTATTTTTGACTCTTATTTTGCTACTGTATTCACATATTATAGATTGAAATAAAAGATATATATTATTCATAGAACTGAAGAATAGTGTATGAATGTTCATTTGTTTATGTATCTCTCTTTGCCCTAAATTGTATTGATATGAATTTTATTTCTCTGTCAGTAATGTGGGAGAAAAATCTACCACCAATGTGAACTGTTTTGCATTGTAAATATGTCATGTATTTATTTCTCAATAGACTCCTGTAAACTTTTTGTTCATTTACTTTGTTCTTGTAAATTAAGACTTCCTGTAGGTATAAATGCAAAGTTGAATCACTGCATTTATTTTCTGGGAAGTTTTAAATTTTAATTTCCAGATTCAAGTGTGTCTTCAGTACTCAAAAGCCTGTTTTAATTCTTCTTGATTATCAATTGTCAAGAAGTTATAAAAAGGATTCTTGTTACTTTAATCAAGATCAGTAACTGTATTTCAGATGACTCTTAATGCCCTTCTTGCTGATAAAATTTATGTGCTCATTATCATTCTTTAGGTATTTCCGAGAGATTTCTTAAATTTGACATCTAATTTACTCGTGTGGCATTCCACAGCATCGAATGTTCTGTACATTCCCTTCTTCACAGTTTTTACATCAGCTATCACATTTTTCATCTGAAGTGAAAAACTTTCTTTTCTGAACAGCTGGCACAACAATTTCATTGAGAAAATATTTTGCTTGTGGATGAGAGCCTAAGGAAGTGCTCAAGATACACGGGCCGGTGCTGAGTTGTAATTTGTGAGAAAAACAGATATGGAGTAAACTAGAGAGGTGATAGAAAGCTCTGGACCTTTTTTGTGGCTTCACTTGTGGGCTACAGCACATAATCAGATATGGATGTTTGGTTAAGCAGTTTCAGTAATAGTCTTTTTTGCATTTCAAAACAGGAGAACTATGTGTTATGATGAATGAGCGAGCCAGTATATTAGGAGCTACAGAGATAGAAAGGAGTATTAGAGGGATATCAAAGAATTCAAGGCCATTTTACTTAGATTTAAGTCAGGAACTGAATGACTAAGAGAACAATCCTATGAAGCCACAGGAAGAAAACAGATATTTGTATGTCAAGGAGAAGAGTCTTAAAAAATAATGATAAGCATGCCAACACCTTGACTTAGACTTCTCGGGTCCACAGTGTTGAAAAGATAACTTTCTTTTATTTAAACTTCATAAAACTGCACCCCCCAAAAAATGTCAACAGCATTTGTGTTAATGTGCCACTCCCCCTCTCCTCTGGTCACAACTCTTTCTTCTGCCCATGATTACCTATACTGTACTGTCACAGGTCACCTCTCTGGTGACCTTTCCCAAGGCTATGGTTGAACCAAAATTTACATCTCCCAGAAACATCTCTACGTCTGAATGTTCTGAAAAAGATCTGTTGGAATATTATTTGCATATTTATGAGGTCAATTTCTGTCTGCAGTTGGATGAAAAATGGGTTTGTAGCCTTTCATGAGATCTAGTTTCCTCTATCTTATATCTTGTCTAAAATTCTCACATTTTTTGCAAATGTGTAGAAATACCGATATTTTAAAAATATTTTTAGAAGTTGACATGATTATACTGATGAGTCTCTATTTCAAAAGATTACAGGACACTCAATCTCAGGTCTTCCCAACTTTAAACAACTGTTACCCACCCAAATATAAGGATCCTTAGCAAGACAAACTCTTGGTATTTCACTTAATGATGTCAGGGTAAAGAATTTTTCAGTGTAGTATCATGGATTTGAAGGCCAGAATCTCATCCCACCTTTGCATTGAAAAAGTGGAGCAATAGAGTAAAAGAGTCAAAGACTCCAGCAGTTCTGCACCAGATAGTATCTCTGTTACTGGGTTTGTGACATTGGCACGTCATATAGCCTCATTTCCTTCAGGTTTTACCTGCTAAACATAAATTCTGCTCCTTGATATTGAAAGATTGTCGTGCTAATTAGTGAATAAACACAGGCAGAGTTTGTATAGCAGTGTCTTGCACACAGGAAGCTCTAGGTAGGGGTTGCTATTATGCTGTTCACAGTCTTGCCTTCATTTTAAAAATTAATTTGTTGCCAGCTGAAGTGTCAAATTTGTGATTTCTTCAGAATGACGTGGAATCGTTTTTACTTGGTATACCTGAAAGTAATATATAATATTATAATACTACAGCATTGAACAGAGGGCACAGTCACCTTTGGCTGCCACCAATGCATAAATAGAAAAGAACAAATTTTGGTGAAATGGAAAAAAATACCTCATTCTTTTCACCTTGGATTTACTAAGTCATTATAAATAGGCTTATAATTTAATATTACTTTATTTCCCAGTAATAATATTTCTTAAGTTTTATCTTCTAACTTATTTCAATGTTTTTGCTCAGCTCAAATTATATTTAGCACTGATTTTCTATGAAATATGATTTTCATGACAAATTAATCACTTATGCTAGTTGTATAAGGCCTATAAATGTTACTTTATTATTATTTTATTTTCAAGCATTGTATATAATATAATATATGCAGATTTAGTGCCCATATTTTAATTTGGAGGTGAATATATGTAGTTTATGTATAATTATTTTATGTCATATTGTATTGGAAGAGTGAATGCATATATGTCCATTTATAAATAAAATCTTAACCAAATCATTTCATATACAAATAAATTAATATATGTTTATGCAACATATAATGTATAAACATATTTCAGTGAGATTTATTTACATAAATATACTTTATTTGTAACATAGTTTTAGGTTCACTGTAAAATTGAGTAGAAGATATAAACATTTCCTGTACATTCTTTACCCTTATTTATACATAGCCTTCCCCACTGCAGGGATTTCTTTTCCATTTCATTGACCTCTGTGTCTATCCTTTCAGTACCATACCATTCCTTACTTACATAGCTTTGCAGTAAGTCTTCAGATCAGATATTGTCAGCTCTCAATTTTTTTTGTTCTTCAACATAATGTTGGATATTCTGGTTCTTTTAGCTTTTTCTAGACTTTTTAATAGTTGCTGATATCCAAAATAAAATCTTTCTCAAATTTTTATCAGAATTGCATTGAGTCTATAAAGAAGAACTGATATCTTGGTAATAGCCAATCTTGTTTTCCATGTTATTGGTAGATCTCTTAACATTTTTAATTTCTGCTTTATCTCATTAGAGTTTTGTAACTTTTCTCAAATTTACATATATATAAGTATTTAATTGTTTTAGAGTAAACTGTACTTGTCCATATTATAAATTTAAAATTAGCATATCTATTTATATAAACAAACATATGCCTGCCTTTGTCTTTATTATATTTTGCAAATTAACGTATACATGTCAACTGTATATATATATGAAAAAATATGCATATATACTATATGTATATATTGTCTCTGGTGCTTTACCAATAAACTTTCATAGATGAAATTTTAAAGTTAAAGTGATATATTAATATTAATACATTTAATTAATATTATATAACATATTTGACTTTAGTAATATAAATAATATAATATTGCAATCATTAATTACAAATAATGTAATATTATTACAATTACTATTGGTTTTTACTACTTAATACATATAGTACCCTAATTTCAAAACAAAATAGTAATATCGAAATTTTTTTAGTAACTTTCTTATCAGATATGTCTAAAAAGTTTGTTTTAATATTTTCCATGTATGTAATAGTGCAAGAACATTAATTCTATCATTTCATGTTGCTGAAAATGTTCTCTCCAATCCATTAATCACAAAGGTTTAGTGGAGTAACTGAAGCAAAAGGACACGTGGTGAGCAACAAGGTTATGGAAAATAATGGTCCACCTAGAATTTCTGGGTGGTTTGTCACTTTCATACTCAGGGTCTTCAAAACAGAAGTAGGACTTGGAAAGTAATTCTGTTCTCAGTGCTACATGTGAAGAAGAAATTAGCCTATTAATCTTTAAATGCTGTAGCAGTGATACCATTGCTAAAAACTAAAAAAAAAAAAAAACAGAGAGATTTTCCTGTTATCTAAACAAAAAAGAAATGTTTCAATAATTTATGTATCAGCCAGGGACTTAGCTCAGTGGCTTAAGCATCTGCCTGGCAAGCGCAAGGTCATGAGTTCAATCCCTGGTACCAAATTAATAATAATAATAATAATAATAATAATAATAATAATTTATGTATCAATGTGGTTTATGATCATTATATCCACTTACCCCAAGTTTTAAGAGAATAGAAATTGCACAGTTTTTTTACCTTGAGTATTTTCATTCTTTGTGAAGTTACATATTTTGTTTTCATTTCACAATTAATATTTAAACTTTGTTAATTTAAAATGATGTATAGGCAAGTGATTTTTATTATGTTAATTGAAGCAACACTTTTGCACAAGGGTTAATCACAAAGTAATATGATATTAATCCATATAATTAAAAAACAAAGCACTCCGCCCCTTAGAAGAGTGTTTACTTAGAACATGAGGTGAAAATTACAGAACACTCTAGGAATGTAAGCATAAAATGTTGTATATAGCCAGTGTGTTATGTAAAGTGGCATATTCTCCTCTGTGAATAGTCCTGTGAGTTCATTCAACCTGTTTTATTTTGCTTGACAAAACACTAAAGCAATAGAAATAATAAAACTTTTACAACAAAAGTATAAAAAATTCCAAGAGTGTAATATCAAAGGTTTTATACAGTTGATCTCTGTATCATGGTGGAAATGCTTGATCTGTGCCGCCCAATGCAGTAGCCACAGAGCTCTCTGGCTTTTGAGTATTATACATATCTTAAATGTGATTGCAGAATGAAGTCCTTAAAGTTACGTGGTTGTAATCTAAATATCAGTATTGTCCTATGCCAGTTATGAACAACACAAGTGTACAACATTGTTCATGTGTACAGTGATTCACTTAGTCAATTTTAGAGTATGTGCATGTGTGTGTGTGTGTGTGTGTGTGTGCGTACATTGGAAAGGTGGCCAGAACCAGAGCCACACCTGAAACTTTTCATCATGGAGCGTTATGGAGCAGTGAGCTACTTTTCCTAATTCACTATTCATGGTGAAGCCTCAGAGATTAGAAAGCTTATCCAGATAGAGATGAGCTCTGATTGCTAAATAATTAGGTTGTAGAACATAAACTGTTGATCATCACCGAACCTAGTGGAATAACTTATTTTATAACTTGAAAATGTTTCTTTGTAGAATCACACCCATTTAAAACTAGAGAAAATTTTACCTTCTCATCAGCAAAGTTAGTTGAACCGGGATTGGAAAACCAGAAAGGAGATAAATAATTAAGCCGAAGCTTTACAGATTCATTTAAGACTAATGGAACTGACTGGTCACATGGTGTGGTCAAGCAGTGTATTCTTGATAATTAGCAAGGACTGGATTTTCTCGTGGGTGCTTTCAGGAATGTAAACTTCAGTGCACAAATGCTGCTTCCCACTCCTAGACCCAGTCTGGATCCTCTCAGTGGTCTCTCGTTCAATATAAATCAGCCCGTTCCCCAGTGTAACTCATCAGGGTTCCGCTTCTGAGGTTACTCATGCGGATGTGGGCAGGATTCCTTTCTCCATTGGTTTGGACTAAGGGCCTTAATTCTTGACGGAGTGCTGTCCAGAAGCTTCACTTGGTGTTTTAATTCTGAGCTTCCTCATAGCGTAATTAGAAATCCTGAATCTTACTTCATCAGAATGAGCAGGAGGGGTAGAGTTGGCATGGGGGGACTTATGAGAGAGACTATGAAGGACAGAATGAGAGGAAAATCACATTTTTACTTCATCTTGAAAAGAGCACCTATCAACTTTTGGGTCATACTTTCTTTGCTGTCTCTAGATCCAACCCTCATTCAAGAAGAAGGGATAACATGAAGACATAGCAGGATGGGGCACTGCGGTGCACTCTTGGGAGCCTTTTCTGAAGCTGCCTGTCATAAACTGTGGTTTGAAGTATCTACCAGTCTCCTGAAATATTTTCTTTTCCTTTTGGTGTGCCAAAGTTCTCTTACAACATCTATACATTAGTGATGATTGTTGATAATGCCCTTAGGTAATGACCTTGGGACACAAATACAAACACCTTGTTTCAGAAATATTATTTAAATTGATATTTTAAAAATAAAATTTTAACTTGTAAATATCTACGTAACAAAAATTTTCATGTAACCATTTTAAGTGTACAATGAAGCATACCCAACTCACACATTAAAGGTTCAAAGTGAATTCTTATTTGCTAAGGGTACTCTGTCTCTTCCTTTTTTTTTTTTTTTTTTTTTTTTTTTGACAGGGCTTTGTTATATAGTTTAGCTGATCTCAAACTCATGGCAATCCTCCTAACTCAGCCTCCTGGGTGCCAGGATTATAGGTGTACTCCACTGGGCCTGGCTCATCTCTTCCCTTTCAGCTTCTGCCTAAAATTGTCCAGTGTTTGCAAGTCATATCCCTTGAGAGGGGACAGAAAGGTCTTTAGATTCCAGGCTCTTTGTGCCCTATACCTTCAGCAATCTGTTTTGTTTTTGTTCTAAGTTATAACATTAACCTGTCTTATTTTTCCCATTGCTTGGTTGAGAGTTTAGTCATTTTATATATTTCTGTATCTTTTATTGAAACAAAATTCCAGCATCTATATTATATACTACCTCTGGCAAGACCAAAAGCTTTTCAGGTATATCTAATGTACAATTACATTTACCTAGAAATTTGAGTAGCAATGATGCTCTGTAATGCTGTGATCTCCAAATATACGTGCTAATAAGAATCACTAAGGAACATTTCAAAAAGGCAATGAATTCCAAGTCCCAGCCTCTAGAGAGTCATACATTGGCTGAAGCAGAGCCCCAGGTGTGAGTATTTTTAAACACTCTATCCAGGTGATTCTAATGTGCATCCCAGGTTAAATACCATTGCCCAAGTCATTGTAAATGGACTGATAAATCTGAGCAGTGTGGAAAAATAATGATTCTCAGTGTGTGAGGCATAGTATTTTTAAACATATGAAATAATAAATTCACTTGAAGATATTTTTAATCCTGTCTCCTAAAATGAAACCAACTGAGACCACCTTTTTACAGTGGTAGAAACATAGTCTACCAGAGGCTACATCTGAACCGCAGTCATAGATTATTTGAAACCATTATGGTGATTTGGTTTTGTGAGCTGAGGAGAAAAAGTATCCTTTTTAAGATATTAAATCAACCCCTTTAGCCTACTCTATTTTCATGGTTGGGTGGGCTATCAATTGATGTTCCTTTGAATGGACCACACAGAACATTAGGAATAAAGACAGTAGACAACACAGCAAAGCAATATTTCCCTTTTATATGATCTGATTTTTCATATGCAGGTCAATTAAAGTGGCTATTGTATTGACAGGTACATGACGATTTTATAGCTGACAGATAGACTCAGAAATGGTCTTTAAGATGAGCAATTTGCGCAAATTGTTACCAGCTAATTTTCATGAATAGGAAGTATTTCTTACAGTTTTTGTTTACAAAAATATACTTTAAATGTAATATATGAATTGCAAATACCTGATTACATATACATATATTGTTGAGTAGAATATTGAAATTTTTCATATACATATATTGTTGAGTAGAATATTGAAATTTTTCAACCAAATTATAAAGAATGCAAGGTACTGAAAAGATTATATGTAGAAATGTAGAAATTTTAAGAACAAAAATATAGCAATATAAGTGGATACCAAACTTTCCATGAAAACTCTGAACAAGAAGATAGTTTAGAGAGAAATATAAACATATGAAAGGTAAAATTTTGATTAAGTATTTAACAAGTCAGCTTAGTAAACATTAAAGAGGAATGCAATACAGAGTTATACTTAGAGCAGGTCTAAATTATTATCTTGCAGTATAAAAATGTCCCTATATATCATTATTATTATTATTATTATTATTACATTATTATTACTATTTTTATTCAATACTAAGGATTGAATCAAGCACCTTCATACTGAGCTATCTTCCAAGCTCTTTCTATTTTCATTTTATTTATTTTATAATCAAGGTTCCCTAAGATACTGTCTTAGTGACTTTTTATTCGTCGCTGAGACAAAATACCTGATGCCCAAATTTGGGAAAAGAAAGGTTTATTTCTTACAGTTTTTGGAGGTTTCAGTCCATACTCAGTTGGCTCCAAGGCAGGGTGGCATGGCAGGGCCGCAGTTCATGGCGGCTGCAAAGAGCAAGGTGGAAACTGGCAAGAGAGAGACACACAACTTCTTCCCCCCATTACATCACATCCTGGCTCCATCCCTAGGCCGGTGTAGCACTCACACCCCCAATCCAAGCACTAGACAATGAACCAATCACAAATGTACAATGCAAATACATGAGGACTGGGGGCCACCAACATAAACCATGACAGATACCCAGGCAAGGCTCAAATTTGATGACTGGCTTGGCTCATATTACAAATATATTGGGATTACAAAGACATAAACATATACAATGTTGGAGTTATGCATTTGCATAATCCTCTATACTTTTGTACAATTTGAGTGTTTGAAAATTCATTTCCATATTAGTCAGTTTTAAGTATTTCTTTCTCACTGTAAATTCCATGTGCTGTAAACTTTACCATACCTAAAGGAGATTCTGTAACAGTGGTTTCTTAACAATTATTTTGTGAAGGAATGAATGAAAGTATGGATGATTGTCACCTTTGTGCACAAGTTAACTAATGTTTTATGGGCCTCGTTAGGTGAATGAATGCCTATACTTATTTATGAAATACAAAATATACATTAAATTAAAATAAAATATAAAATATCTACATTGTAAAAGCCAATCTTGGGTTAGGAGCTCTACTGGAAAACAAACAAACAAACAAAAACAAGCTATAGTTCAGATTTAATGCATAGCATTTTGTTTGCTTATGATCCTCCCATGTAGTAAATAGATGCTAATTTTCTCTGAGATTCTTTTCAACTTTGTTTAAATTTCCTATAGTGACACATTTGGACTGGCTTTTTCTTAGATCCAACTTGCAAACATTGTATTTTTGCTTTTGTATGGATGTACACTCGTGTGTGTGTGTGTGTGTGTGTGTGTGTGACTTGTGAGCCTATCGGGCAGCATTTTGCCACTGAAAAAATAAGAGAAGAAAGAGCTACAAATAAACGTCATACAAGTTACAAGCAAACTTCTATCCATAACCCAAATTCTTTTACGTATAAGCATGGAGTATGCAAATACTGAAATATCTCATTGTTTACCCAATTCAAATTTAATTTGGAATATTATATTTTTATTGCTAGCTATGATAATTCTGCATTACTGAGAAATCTAGGAAACATACTGGCAAAATGATCATTTAAAAGAGAAATTATATCTTCATACTTTTTGTAACAGATTTTATTTTCTTTATTCTTAAAGAAGTTAAAATTTCTCTTAGAATTTACCTATATTAATGATAAGTGTTATCATTATGTAGCCACATCATTTGTATTATTTATAATCTATGAATATTATTATTATAATGATGAAGGACCCATTACCAAAGGAGTAGTAGGTCTTGTGTTCATCTACATTTTTATCTATCTATCTATAATTCATTCATTATACAGATGAGCAAAATAAAAATCAGAATTGGAATCAAAAGTTTTAAGGAAAATATTTTCAAATATAATGATGAAGTGATGTACAGTAACTGCTATTCTTTCTCTATTTGGGTTCACAAATATTAAATCCTTGTCTGGCCTGGGAATATAGCTCAGTGAGAGAGCACCTGCTTGGCAAACACAAGGTTGTGAGTTGGATTCCCAGTATTGAAAACAAACAAACAGATAAACACATGAGCTGAAAAGTAGACCTTTTCCAATTATCAATGAAACAGATTTATATTATTGTCTATTGCTGGAAATTATAAGGGAGAATTACGAACATTCAGAGATCATTGTCTCTGATGATGCTTATTAACTTGTGGAGTGTTTTTGAAGAAGAACAGTGATAACTTATTTTTGTATGGTCTATGCCCAAGAGCATCTAGCACTGTTTTATGTGGACTTCAAAGCACATTTTGTTAATAATTTATTTGCATTGGTTAATTAAAAATTAACAATGTGATTATTTAGTGTATGTTTCCATTGAATGCAATGATTATGAATCTTCAAATAAAAATCTTTTCTTTGATGATGAAATGAACAATAAGCTAGTGGAAATGCCCAAAGTGTTCCTTTCGTGTACCAATGAACAGATTGTAGGAAAGGCAAATTTAGAGAAATGACAAGGCTAACATGTCTTATTCTCTTAATTTGTTTTTCTGTGCAAGACAGGCAATGAGCACGACAGACAATAAACAATGAAACGTAGACTGTAGGTGAACAAACACAATGAACAAACCGCTGCTGTGGACTTACAGTGTTTTATACAAGAAAAATTTAAAATAGCAATCTTCTGAGGTTACATGAGAGCATGACTGAAGAATAAAAGGGAAATCTATGCAAATTTTTATAAAACCAGCATCAAACCTTTAGTGTTAAACCCTGATTGCCATGCGTACCTCAGCTATGAAACTGAGAACCACTCATACCTAAGAAATAAATGTTGGATTCTGCCTATGTTTCATAATTTACTGATAGTTTGAAAGTGGAAATGTTAAAGCAATTGACAGTTATTTCAAGCTGTAGATAGAGACAAAGCAAGATTGGGAGAACGTCACTGACACCTTTTTTTTTTTTTTAATTTCTCAAAACTATTTGTCGCTACATTATGAAAGACTAATATTTCCATCAATATTGCTGCCTGTAACCCCAATTTTATGAATGTTAGCTGCAATCTGCTTTAAGAATTTAACATAAAGCCTCCAAGAAAGAACAGAAAACTGTGTCATTATGAATATCCAAATTGCCACTGCTCACCCTCAATGTTTATTTTATTTTAATATTACTGCCAATGGGTTTTGCCGAGTGAAATACATTTAGTGCTAATGAGCATAGTCTGAAAGCTTAAAAACACAGTTTAATAAATGATTCAACATAATCTATGAAAATGACTCTAAGAGGCCGAAGAGTCATTGAGCAGGAAGGAAACTGTGAGAAAACACAGACTCGAAAAAAATAGGGGAAAGCAATTACAGTGTTTTACATTGACAATTAATCAAAGAGTCCCTTTCATAAGGCAGCAGCCTGGAAACATAACCTGGAGCCTAAGAAGGGAAGAGCTGGGTGTTGGATGGTAAGCGTAGCACGGATCTTGAGTCGTCCGGTGTGCTTGTGACTGAAGACCATCATCTTCCCCAAGTTTCGCAGCTTGTACATTTTCCCTTGTGACTCTGCAATTAACTGTTTGTAGAGTTGGAGTACCTATCTGTGTTCTTTTTCTTAGTGATTTAAAGAATGTCAAAAAGAAGTTTTGAGAACATATGTTTGCCCTGACAAGAAAAATCTACAGCTGAAAGTGTTCCCCTTACGAACCTCACCGAATAATTTTTTTTTTTTTGTAAAGTTTTGAGATACTACATCATCTGACAAGTTTTTCATACGGAACTAAGTACAAGAGTTGTATCTGACATCAACAAATTAGTCATAATGTTCCTTAATAAGCACATTGTTATGTGTTTTTCTTCCTTTTAGTTGAGGATATGGTTCATAAACAGACCTTTAAATATTTTTGTGCTCTAGAGACATATGCAATGAACTATGTTTGTAATTATTAATAAGGAACATTAGAAGAGACAGCTAACCATTCCTAATTTTTTTTTTTTGGTACAGGGATCGAACTCACGAACTCGCACTTGCCAGGCAGGTGCTTAAGCCACTGAGCTAAATCCCCAGCCCTCCATCCCTAATTCGTAGTTTTACTTTGTGATCTCTAATTCATTTTACCTCAACCAAAGTTTCAAACAGAAAGAATGAAACCTCCAGCACATATAATGACAGACATTATCAAGAGCATTTAAAATGAAATACTGGATATTAAACATTGAGTTTATTTTTAAATTTCTTATTTACAAGTTTAAGGTTTTTCTAGATTATCTGAAACATACTCATCAGAAAATAAACACAAGTATTTAAAACTAATAATAGTATTGAGCAAATTATAACATTATACAATTTCTAGAATAAATACTAAAAATATTTTATGAAGCATATGCATATTTCTTACAGTCCTTATTTTTGTTCATGTGCAGTAGAAATGAATTACTTATCAGATAAAATTGCAACATATTATTTATTTCTAAGCATAGCTGTTTGATATCTCTATAGATAAATAAGAATATCTATCCCAGCTCTTTAAAATATTTGATTGTGCAAATTTATACCAAAGCAGACATAAAATAATTAGGCAATTCAAATCAGTTTTAGTGGACATTTTAATTTTCCTCTCCAGATAAATTTAATCTGTTCAAAGAAATAGCTATATTATATTTCATCTATATTTGCATGTTTATGTGTGCATGCCTATGTGTCTGTGTATGTGTGAAAGTGTTAACTACTTTTTTCAATCAGCATAGAAACAAAATATATACATGGAGTATTACTAATTAATCTAATAAGCATTAATGGGATTAAAGATGAGAGTTACATCACATGGTAGACTGTAAGTTCTACTACTTACTTGATAATTAGTAAGCATTTGTTGAAGAATGGAAATAAGGATAAATATAAACATGTGAACTCACTTGAAGTACTGGGCACATCATATACATATTAGAAATAGTAGCTGTTGCTATTGGCATTTCATTGAAAATTATGTAGCAGCTCAAATCCATAAATTATTTTCTCCAACACTCTACTTTCCATTATATCAACTTTCCATTATACCCTCATTCTGAGATGGATATGTTTCAGAGAAATACATTGTTCACGATGTTCCAGGGCTCTTGCTATTATTACTGCAGACACGAGAAATAGCATTCTCTTCTCAGAAGTTCTCAGTCCTGTGAACAAAAGAAGCGAAGATTGTTTATCATCGGTAACTACTTATTAAATCATGTTATTTTTCCCTTGGGCTTCCTAATAGAAACAATATACCATAAGAATTCAAACTATAGAAGAACAAGCTGGAGAATTTCTTATTTTTGGTATATAATCCAAGTGGTGAACAATTTAAATACTTTGTGGAAGCAAAAGATAAAACAAAAAGAAGTTAGCAGTGCCAACCCTATTTCCTAATGGTTCTCCAATTGCTCTCATCACTTGATTAAGTTTTCCGAATTCAAAGATACGGAATGAAATATTATCCAAGTATTTTGACATCCAAAGAATTCAATGACGTGCCAGATTAAAGTTTATAGGATTGCTCATACTTAACTTTAGGTAGAAAGGGATTAATTTAATCATAATTCATTATTTATTGAGAAGCATTTCGTTCATAATTATCTGACTTTGACATTATTCGAAATAATTTTAGTGCTCTGCCATTGTGTAGCACCCTAATATTGCCCAGTGTGCATAATGACATATTATGTTTTATTTATTTATGTTTCTATCCTTTAGTCTTGAGTACTCGAAGAATGTAGCACAGCCACATCTTCAATTTTAAACAATGCCTTGTGGAATATCTGACATGACATATTTTGTACTAATTGTGCTACGAATCCACCCTGGCCATGCTGACTACAATGTTGTTCATGTATAGCTGTCACGAGCTATCCTGAGGTGAGAGCTAGGAGAAGTATCTGATACTGCCACCAAAGAAAGAGCACGGGTATACGATTTCAAATATTTGTAAAAAATTCTCGGCAACTTTTTCAAGTTGAAAAACCATTTGCACTTCCTTCAACAGACCTTAAAGCCACTCCCAACATCAGTGGTCAATACCTGGCAATCAGTCCATCAATCAAAGACAAAATATATGGTATTAAACATATATGATATTAAAAAGATGCAGTTCCTTGAATCTTTATACTCCTTTTTTTTTGCAGAAGGTCATACTGAATATAAGAAATATTAAATAAAAATATGATAAATCACGTAACTCAATTCTGTGCAGCGGTTTTTAGGAGGAGTTAAGATCATTTTTGATTAGTGAAGATTATTGAAACTACCCTTATGCCATATGCTGCACAATTAATATAGAAATCTGAAATAAATGCAATAGATCATATTTATTTGTACATCAAGTGTATGACAGATGTATGCCCCATGCCTTCAGTTTGAAGCAATCAAGAGTAAAAGGATTATTTTATGAAAATGAAACCAAAGTAGCACTATATGAACTTAATTCATTTTTAGTTATTGCTTATACAAAGATATGGCATTTATCTGTAATTGGAAGCACTTAGCAAAGAACAAACTCATGTCGGAACACAAATGTTGAGACACAGAACATGCATTACAGAGCAGAACAAAAGGAACAAAACTCAGCCCTCAAATGGGTCATTTTTACTTGAACACTTTTAGCTCTGGCATAAGTAGAGTCATTAGAAGTTAATTATAGAAATATAATTTATTAATGAAAATGTGCCATTTACACATAGTGAGGTACTATTCTGTTTTAAACCAGCATAAATTTCACACATTTGTAAGAAAGTTGAGGACATAATGTTAAGTGAAATAAATTAAACACACAAGCTTAAACATCACATGGTTTACTGCACATGGGAATTGGGAAGTGTTAGTAAATAAAATAGAGATGATAGGAAATTGAGAGTCACATTTTGCAGATGAAACGGGAACAAAGACATGGGGGAGGAAGAAGTGTGGGAGGGTGAACAACAAAAAAAGGATCAAAATGGGATCAAATACACATGAACTGTCTCCCCACAACGAACGTAATCACTATGTTTTGCAAACATACACAAATAAAAGTAAAACTCTTAAATAAAATATAATTTCTTATTTGTTATCTTCAAATTAAAAGTTGAATAAATACAGGCACTTCATCCTGTGCCATAGTTCAATTCATTTCAAATTAATATAGTTAGGCTAATGACTAGACATAAGCCAGTTAGGGAACATTATATATTTATATTTCTAAGAGTTTGGCTTAGAAATTACAGCAAATGGAATAAAAAGTTTAGGGAAACAGGATCCTCATCAGAGGTTAAAGATACTGACAACATTAGTTATGCATCAAATCATCAGAGGAATTTCTACGGAAAGAGAGAAATTGATGCCTGCATACCTGTCATGTATGACCCATGAAATCTTCATTTGCTAGTTGAAGATGTTCCTTCTCATTTTCCAAAATGTTCTCCAGTTGATCAAGATGCATTTGAAACCTCCTAAGTATACCCCTTTAACAAGATTTTTTAAAAATGCATGTTACATTCTACCCATTCAAATGGAAAACATAAAATTATGGGATTCACTTTTACCTTCTAAGGTAAGCAAGATATCCTTAAGGGAGAAAGTATTAGTAGATATTTCTATTTTAAAACATACCACATATTGTTAAATAAGTACGGTGTTAAAATAAATATTACTTTTTTTAAAGAAATACTTTACAAGGCCTGGCTCAAATACAATAATACCTCTGTGTATGAAGTTGATTCTTTACAGGATTCTGCTTGCAAACCAAGTGGAATGTGAACTGGATCAAAATCAATATTTAGGTTCAAAGTTGACCTTATGGGAAATTGAATTCAATATAGTCCAGTTTAGTATGAGGCTGGAATTGTGGCAAGAATTGAGTCCATGAACTGAGGTACCACTGTAACTCTGTGAAAAAATTCTAAGCATTCATTCATTCATTTATAAAATATATCTGACCTGTTTTGCAATGAGATTTCTTTAGTTTTCCATTTTTGGGTAAGTGCATGAAGAAGATTTTACCTTGCTGTTTGTCTTGGAAGATTTCCATTACCCTTTTGATACTTCATCAATGTTTTAAAAGTTACATTTTCTAGTTTGTCCAAGTACTGGTTGCATTGCTAACGTGCAAAGGATCTTCAAAGCTTCATAATCCTCAGTTTTTCTTCATGAAATAGAGGCTTTTGTGATTTTTACACCAGCTCTAAGAGGATATGTTTAGTACAAAAGGAAATAGTAACAGTAGTTAAATTATATATGGGACAGAAAGCTTTATTAATTGACATAGAATTTTTCTGCTGTATCACTAACATATTTTATGGCTGTGTCTAGATATCCCCCTCAAAACCTCATTGAGTGGGCCTTTTTCAGAAATGATTTGATCTAGAGTGTGTAATTGATTTATGGCGCAATGCTGGAATTCAGGTTGCTAAGATTCTGGGTGATTATTAAATGAGTGAGCTGATTAGTTTGGCACTACCCTGATCCTGGCAGCCTAGATACAACATAAAAGGGCGGAAAGGGTGGCTAAGGTCCCTTGCTTGGGTTGCTACCTTTTGCCTGCAAAGTGTTGCCTCTGTGTTCCTGTCTACCATGCCACTATGCCTTGGAGTCACCTGATTATGGACTGAAACTTCTACAAACTGTGAACTAAATACCTTTCCTCCTCTAACTTTGGGTGTTGGATATTTTGTCTAAGCAATGAGAAAAGTAATTAACACATAATACTAATTATAAAGTAGTATTGTATCTATATGCCCATTATTTTAAACTGCTTCCTAATTTAAAATGAATGAGAAGTTGTATTTTTCTGAGTTTTACAATCAGGCTCATCATTAAAATTCACAATGAAGCTCAGTCAAACCAAAGAAACTAGAGAGGCCAGAGTTCACTTGAACTTTAAGAAAGAAGAAAAATTTAGAAATGTAGTCAGTTCTGAACCAGCTCTTTATCATGATGAATAAACAGTGCCTTACGGTCCCTTCATATGGAATTGATTGGAGCAAAGGGTCAGAGTTTCATCACAAAAGTAAATTTTCACTTTAATTTTGCACTAAGTATGATAGAATTAGACAATATGTGTCTAATGAGCAGATACCAAGAATAGTTACGGGAAAAAATAGGTCAGAATTCTACCCTTTTTAAGATACACTGTGAGACTACCTCCTAATTAGCCCATGACACTGTCTTAAAGGCAAGAAATACATGTGGATATGGACCTGTCCAACTGCCCCATGCAATTTAGAAGTGTTTTTTCAGAGGAGCTTCTCTTCTCACTAATGAAGTATTCTGGCACCTTTCTGCTCACAGAGGCCAGGGGTTTTAAGGGTGACTTGTCTTCTCCCTGGTCTCATTCCCTTCAAAATCTTCTGCAGTCACTTTTTCTTTCTGTCCTGTTTCCTAGCATTTTTCTGCTTTACAGTGTATCTTTTGATTATCACATTGGTAATTGAAGTTGAAATCTAAAGGAAGCTTATTGTTAAAACATAACATTTTCTTATGTTAATTGATAATCAAAGAACTAAACATCTTAAATTGGCTGCATTAAACCACGTCTCTGAAATACACAGGTAGTCTTTATTCACTTACCAAAAACAGACAATCAGAAAATTACTAGATATAACACAAGCAAATTCAATTACATAGGTACTTTGATTTTATTTTATTCAAAGAAAGCAGACTCTAGCTTATTTTTAAAACTATTATAGTATCTCCCGGAAAACTATGTCACTCTGGAGCAAAGATAAGGGACTTCCTTTTTATGATGCTAAACACCAAAATATCTATTTAATTCAAGGAAGGACTGTACTTTGATAGAATTATAAATGAAGGTTTTATTTTTCCCAGAGATGAGTTAACAGATGTTATGAGCTGATTGTCAACATTAGCAAGTTAGCAATGATAGAAAGGAGTTACATAAAAATTATTAATTTTACCACTTATTTCCTTCTTATGTTTGTACTTACGGGACAGTTTAATAGCACAAGCACTGCAAGTGACCTGAATAAATTTGAGCACAGTATATTAGATCTTCTCATAGCTGATTCTTACTTTGAAAAATCTCAAATAATTTAACACTTTGGAACTGATTTAAGAAAGTTTCCCGTTAGGTTCCTGTCATTATGTGGAATAATTGTCATCACATTGGAAACATAAAATACTGAAGTAAAAATAGTTGCAGTTGCTGTGACCCTGCTGTGTGTTTGGCACAGAGCCAGGCATTATGTATAGTGTACAACTTAATAACACTATTCTGCAGAAAGGTTATTGTCATCCCTCTTATGAAAATAGGGAAAATTAAAATGATAACTAAAACAATATCAGGCAAACTTAGGATACAAACACTGGTTTCTCATTCTCATGCTGATCTTTGTCTCATGCATCTTTTTTTATGGTTCCTTATTTTCACTACCTCATTTGCATGTTAGAATTATATTGTGCTGCTCTCTCTGCATAAGCCAATTAACTCCCAAGACACGGCAAAACTTAATGAATTCTTTATTGTTTGACTAAAGTCAGATTTTTGCTTAGACTCAATGTATAAGCTAAATAGAAAACCCTGACCATCCCAGGGGAGAATTCGGAATCTTCGTATTCCAGTTTCCTCTAAGGTTCAAGACGCAGACTTTTTTTTGGAGACGTTAAAAACCTAATTGACATTTTAGTTTCACTTTTATTTCAAATGTCTTCCTTTCCTGTCCTGCTGCTGAGATAAAGCAAAGCACTCATTTTCCTGGAAGAGTTCTGTCAGACAACAGATAAATGAAACCTTCCTAAGAATCCCAACTTGCTCTTACATCTCTCAACTGAACAGAAATAGAAGAGAATTTCACTCAGTCTCTCCCAAAAGTATCACTGGGTTTTAGACTCCTGAGGTCAGATGTTATAGACATCAGCACTGACAGAGCAAGGGCAGCTCATAGGAAGTGGACGAGTCATTTTTTTTTACCTTTAGCTGTTGGAAAATAGAACATGGTATGAGATATTTTTAAATTATTGCACAGTATGATAGCAGCAAACATTTGTGAAAACACTATGTAACAGACAATAGTATATGTAATATGTAAATATATAAGAATTAAATGGTTCTTAACAATACTTTAAGAGGGGTTCTTATTCCCATGTCCATTTTACAGATGAGGTACCTAAAGCTTAAGGAGGGTAATTGACACAACTAGGTGTCAAATTCAGAAGCTGGGAAGGATTCAAATTTATTTCATCTCGATGTAGAGCTTTTGCTTGTGACCACTAGTTACACTGCTCTGACCTTTGCTGTCTAATTGGCAAAATTCTCCAGAGGTCTCATAAGAGAGTAGCATATCCATTTTACAAACTGAATTCATGCTTGCTGTATTTAAAAAGAAAATCTGAAGATTATATTTAAAAGGGACATTTTTGACCAATGATCTTGTTTTTTGGTTATATTTGCAGTTGTTAAGCAGGGCCTGTGTAAATTGCTATGCCACTAATTCAGAACAGCTGCAGCAACCTTGATCATAAGATCACTTCGCCATCTTGAAACACAATTTTGATGCATACAATTATTCAGAGGATATATATTTGCTACTTTTAATGAAGTACAATAAAGTTCATTGTGTGCTTAGTGAGTACAAAGAAATAAGATTTCATGAGCAAAAATGATATCTTATTCCAAAAATGTCTCATTTAGTTAAAAACCTGTAAGCACAAAATAAAACACTGTCTTCTCTTTAATAGATTAAAAGCCATAAAATTTAGAGAAAACTGTGCATCATGTAATATGTAGTCTACTTCAGAGTGTTTTTTCATCATATGCAACATGATGTAAATTGAGGAGTTTAATTAAATGAACAGATTAAAAGTCCTAGGTGAATACTAGAGTTTGCTGATATGTTGATGTAAATAAGTCTGCTTAAGTTTCCTCAGCTCTATTTTTTGATCTATAAAAGTTGAATATTCAACTTATCACATGGGTTAATTATGAGGACTATATAAAAATGATAGAAGCCAGGGGCCAAGGGTTTAGCTCAGCAGCAGAAGTGCCTGCTTGGCAGACTCGAGGGCTGAGTTCGATTCCTGGGACCAAAAACAAACAAATAAAAAACATATAAACCACTTCATTAATAGTTCTACATTTCCATAAAGATTTATATTTCAAATAATCACATATTTAAATGTGCTATTGTATCACTGTAACGATCATTAGTATTTTATTAAGTAAACATCTTAAAATGATATTTTCTATTTAAATATTCTAAACTCAATATCTCTGGCCATCAGAGAGATGCAAATTAAAACAACACTAAGACTGCATCTTACTTCAGAAAGGATGTCAATCATCAAGAAATCACAAGATAACAAATGTTAGCATGGATCTCATAAAAAGAATGCGTTTACGTTGTTGCATGGAATGTTAGTTACTACAGTAATTATGGAAATTAGAGATTTCATAGAATTAAAATTAAAAATTCCATATGACTCAGCTATCCCCTTTCTAAAAATCTTCCCCAAAGAGCTTAAGAGTGATATTTTCATATTAATAATTATAGTAACAGAATTCATAACAGCTAAATGCTGGCAACAGCCTCTATGTCCCCAAGAGATGATTGACTAAAGAAAATGTGATTTCTCTATAAAATGGAATACTCCTCAGCTATAAAAAATGACAGAAGTGAAACACTTGTGAAAAAATTGGGTGCACTTGGAAAATCTGATCCTGAGTGAAATAAATCAGATGCAAAAATTTGAATACTATATAGTATCTCTCATCAGAGTAAGGGAAAGTACAAACTAAGAGAAAAGTACGGGAATGATAGATTAAGATGAACGGATCTCATGCAGATGGGAAAAGGTGCAGGAATCTAAGGGAAGGAATGAGGAGCAGGTAACAGGGCAATGAGTACAATGAGAATATGCCTTGCACTAAGGATATGCCATATACTAAGGATGGGTCATTTACAAATTCCTAACATCCTCAATAAATGTAGGTATTATATACCCTAAACATGACTTAAGATTAATAATATCAAGAGTGAAAAAATGGAAAGGAAATTTAGAGAGGAAGGAGGCAGTAGAAAGCAAGGAGATTAAAAAGTAAGCTATGTTATGCACTTGTACCAATTTCCCAAGACGATTATAAAATGTACTTCAAATATATACAATAGTATTTTAAAAATATAAAAATCAAGGCACACTGATAAAACACACAAGACACAATTTTTTTGTTTTAGTAATGATATATATTTCTTTTACTATACACACATGTCATCTCTTCTGTGTACCACTGTTGTATATGCATGATAAGGAAAAGAAGGTATAACCCTTAATTCTGAAATTCATTACTACATACATTGCCAGGATTTGGTACCATTGAGACCAACAAACAACTTGTTTATTCTTTTTGTCCACAATGAGTTTATTAGTAAGTTTGAAAGTAAATATTCATGAAGAATTAATGAGCATGATAGTACACAATTAATAAAAGATTTGCATGGAAAGGGACATAGAACTGAACTCGAAATGAAAAGTAATTTTATTCATATAACATTTAATCAAATGTAAAGATGAGTAAAAGATTCACATGATCTAAAACACCTAACAAATATTTGATACAGGAGGCTATTTAGTAGGCTTTAGGGTGTCAGGAGATGTGAGTCTTTCCATTGGCTTCCTTGGGATTAAATTGATCATGGTTGATCAAATGAATTCATTTATCCAGCCTTAATTCACTTGAAAAAGGCCATGGTGGTGTTAGAAATACATGCTTTCATATATTATTAAATATGGTTAATAAATATTTGATTTTCTTTAACATACTTTGTTTTCAGAATCAAGTCAAATGGATTGGTGTTTGGGTCAGTCATGTGACCTTTGGCTCTCAGATACTTTTCTTGGTGTTTTCTTGCCTGGTGGCTCTGTATTCTTTTAACTAATGTGGGCATCAGCAGGAAACTAAGAAAGGAGCCTGAGCGAAGCTAGACCCTTTTCCTTCTTGGTCATCCTGGTTTGGTGTTGTCAGGAGCCCTCGCTTCTCTTTCCTGGTTCTGTACACACCGGTTACACTCTTTTCTGCTTCTAGCTTTTGCATGCTGTCCTCGGCCCTAGCTGCTCGTAGCTTCCTGTCCTTGCAACCACCGAGCTCAGGTTGGAACTATTCCGAAATAAATAACTACGGAAAGTCACTCCATAGTTATTCCATAGAATAACTTTCCATAGTTATTTATTTCTGAAACGACTTTGTGCTTAGTTCCTCATATTTTATAATTTTGTGGAATTTCTTGAGCTCCATTTACTTGGGTAAATCCAGAGCACTGAAGAGATTCAGAAGGACTTTCCCTGATGAAATTCTCAGTCCCTACATTTTCGTATATATTACACATTCTGGGCAGTGGGTGGTTATCATGCCCATTCCGGCCAGTGGGTGGTTATCATGCCCATTCCGGGCAGTGGGTGGTTATCATGCCCATTCCGGGCAGTGGGTGGTTATCATGCCCTTCCTTCCTTCATGGTTGAGCAGTTTTCTCTTCATACCTGCAGACAGAAGGGATGATATATTGTGCTCTTTTTTTTGTTTTACTTCTTTACCTTCTGTGGCTAAAGGTTTGGTAGATAGCGTTAGCTTGTCTGATATAAAATATTCTTCATTTATTTGATAATATCATTAGTTAAACATTCTCAGGTAGAACCTCTAAACTAGATCTCAACTTCTGTTGTTTCAAAATTATCATGAGTTAGTCACTGAAAGTGAAGGAAGAGTAAATAGAATATAAGATTAGGAGGCAAACTGAGCTGGATCAGGGTTTTACTTCCCCCATCAACCACCTGGGTGGCCCAGGCCTTAAGGAATAGAGAAAGGTAAAGACAAAAATTAAAGGAGATTCAGAAGGGTGCAAAACACTACCCATGAATGTGACAAAAAGACAAAATTAGTTTCAAAAAAGCTGACGATGCATGCTTTACCAGACTGCTGAATTTATAAAATAATCTATCCTTTTATTTCCTAAACTGCCTTTTGATGTCATTTTTAAACTTTCCCTATGAGTTTTACTTTAAAGCATTCTATTCTTTGTAGACGTTAGCAGGCTAGAGAAATGTTTATGAGGGGGGTGGGGAGGAAGTACAGGGGAAGGTGGGGCTTCTAGAAGCAGCCTCCACAAAAGATGGACCGGGTCTGTGTTATTAGGAGATAAGCAGTAGAGATGCTATTTGCAATGAAGTGAGAAAAAGGCAACATGAGGTCCAGAGGTGATAAGGGGCAGCTAAAGCTCTTTTGCTCTTGGTTTCTCCTGCAAATACTTAAACAATTGTTTGGCAAGTTTGAAATTGTCAACGACACTATAAATTCTTTCTAAAAATAAAATGCATCTTGGTGTATTTATATGAAAATATATCATTTCTAATACACACTAATTAATAGTGCTATGCGCAGAATACTAGACACATAGCTTGAAGACTGTATTCTGGTTTGAGAACAAAAATTTTAAACCCAGGAGTCACAGAGTTACTACTTGCAAAAGTCAAAATTGTTGACTGTGAAGTAGATTTAATAGAGCTATATTTTTGTTTTCCTGCTGAGTTACTATTATCCAAATCACACAAAAGATTTTCTCCGCCTTGTTCACAGTTTCTCTTAATGGCTTTTTCCAGATAAAAGTATTTTCAATGTGTGATTATTGAGGTCAGAGCATTGTTTCACTGTAATTGTTTTTTTGTTACCTTTTAGAAAATCACATAAAAAATTATATTTCACCAGAACTTTTGCTCTTTTTCTTTCTCTAAATTATATGCAGCTAAGTGGCCAGACTGACAACATGTTTGAAGGTTCCAATAGATGAACTTTATTTAAATTACATCATTGTTGATAATATCTAACACTGAAATACTTTCTATGATTTAAAGACATTGACTTTCCCATTACAAGAGGGGTGACAATTGGACATTTTTTTTTCAGTCTGATTGGTTTTAAATTTATTAGTATTTTTCTCCTTGACACAAAAGTTGCTCAAACACACTTGTTTCCGTATTGCCAAGTACGGTGTGTAGGGCTGTGCCTTAAGTCAGCAATGCGCAGTTCCCACTTTCTGGAAATTCCACGTTGACGTTTAGGTGTACAGACTAAACACGGATGTATTTTAACATATATTAACTAACGTGAAATTCTGCTCTAGTATATCCCCCAAAAATGTAAGGCAAGACTTACTTCTAAAAATTAACCGAATTAAGTATTTTAATTCTGTAAGAAACTGGTATGGAGGAAACCGCGTGTGAGGAAAGACCTGGTGATCGCTAGATTGGGCTTTGTGCACTACAGAAGGAACAGGAAAGGCTGAACAGAGATCTGATATGAGACAAAATGTCCCTGGAAATTAGCACTGATTGTAAGTTAGTGCCCAATCACAGAATCATCAACATCTCTACAACATGCTGGAATTTTCATTATAGTTTAGTTTATTTATATATTTACCCTTGTGATACAAACAGCCAAATGGGGCAATTTAGTTTCAAATGTAGCTATTTTGTTATATTCCATCTTCCTTCAAAATTTCCATTCCGTTCACCTCAGCATTTTCTGGCAAACTAACTTTCTTATGGCTTCCTGTTGTAATTTGTACTTCTGATGCCCTTCTTCCAACATGGCCATCCCCAAATCCCCAAATTTCCTATCACAACTCCTGCTCAGAAAACCTAACCTCATGATTTCTGAAATAATAATGACTGCCCCATCTCTTTTTGGAATAGCTGACTAACACAATCATCTGTAACACTTTCTTTCTCCTTTCTAAATCAGGGGTGGAAGTAACTCATTTTCCTATGACGTCACATTCACTCTGGAATCCCATTCTGCACAGCTCCATTTGTGAAAAATAATTCCTTCTTCATATAATAATGATGTTTATCTTTCAAAAACCTGTTCTTCTTTACTTAATTCGAGGTCACTTCTCATGATCTCCATTTTACCACTTCATATGATTCAGAAAGAGAGAACAAGAAGGCTCCATCTCTGTAGCACCCAAGCTCCATTTAAAATGAGCGATTCAGTGGTTGGCCTTCTCCTCTGTTTCCTGTAACCCCTAAAGGTAGAAACCTTGCCACTTGATACAACTTATACTCCGCAGTGCCTGCCAGTATCACAGATCAGAGTGTATATAAAATGATTTCATGCAGAGAGGGAAAACAGCATGATTTACTTTGAAATAAATGATGGAACACAGATTCAGAGTTTATTTACAAGTTGAAAGCATTAAGAAACTAGAGACCAACTAAAAGCTATAATTCACACCGAATTGTCAGTGATTGTTACATGCATTTAAAGATAGTGACATAATGAGACATTAAGGAGACCATTCGGGAAGCTTTGTATGAATTCATAAGTAGCCAGTCGGTGTGAGCACAATTCTGCAGTGAAGTATAAATCATAGCCACGTTGAATCGTTATCAGTTTTAAGCTTAATTACAAGGCATCTACAAGTGCTGAAGATAACACTTGATATGTTCCAAAAATCTATGAGAAAACAAAATGAAATCAGGAAAAATACAGCTTTTTAGATTTCCTCAATCTGAATTTCAAACAAAGCAAAAAAAAAAAAAAAGAGTCACATTCTACATGGAACATTTCAGGCTCTTAAGAGACATCCGGGAAATTATTCGTAGATAACCTCACTGCCTCTGCTAGATAATTTGAGGAGTGAGGCTACATAAGCTGGAGTTATTGTAAGAGAATTTTCTGTAGTTTTGTAATTTAGGGTCCCAGTTTAAATTAGCAGTCTTTGCTTTGAAATATGACCCACACTGGTTTAATTAAGGCGGTTTTTTTGACCTGTCAACAAAATCATTTGGGGGATGCTGGAGAATACAGAACAATTAGACTGAATGTTCAGCCAGAATGATTTTGAAATCATTATGTGGCATTGAAATAGAAGCAAAAACTCCGGCTATATCAATATTAATGATGTCTGAAGTTTATGTCGAATGTCTTCATTCAGCATTCATAACAGAATGGGAGTACTCGCCTTCTAATAGTCATTATAGTTTTTTATAACATAAATCTGCTGACAAAATGCCACCACTTGCCATTGAATCAGAATGACATCCAGATTGGCATTTTAGTCAAAACCCAGAGTCTGAACCTTCCTCCTTTTCTGACCTCAACTCACCCCTCTGTCCCCTTCTGCTCATTTGCCTTCATTCTTTTGGTCCTTTCAACAGACCACACAGCTCTCTTCTGAAACAATTCACACATGCCCCTTCATCTCTAGGCTCGATTGAGTCCTCTAGGATTTTTGCAATGCTGGCCACTTCTCATTGCTTACTTTTGAAATGGAGAGCCATTTTCTCAGAGGTGTTGTCCATGGCTGCTTAATGTATAAGAGCAAAAATTGCCACTCTGCACTCCTCTGTGTGCCATTACCCAGTGTCATTTTCCTTTACGACACTTTTTCATATTTAATATTATTCTCTTTGTTTAGTTTTTCATTTCTTTGCTTTTCTTTTTTCTTCCCTAAAATCATTATGACAACAAAAGACTATAGGCTTTGCTATGTTTTCTATAGCATACAATAAATCTAGGATAAAAGCACTCATGCAGTGATCCTTTGAATAAACAATTCAATATTCTAAACTTTTTAAGTACACCAATCCTTACTGGAGACTAGAATATAATTATATTTTCTGAATATACTTATACTTTCTCAGTGAATAAGCAGTTCCTTTGATTTCTAAATATGGGAAGTTATCAAGTATTCAAATTTATTCTGAAATAACATTATATGAACAATCTTGCATTTTTATTTCATAAGAATTTCCCATGAGACTATACCTGTAGAACATCACACAAGTTCTAGATGGTGCTTCTTTTATAAGAGTTAACATATGATATTTTTATAATGATCAGTGGGTGGTTAGGTATCCTATGAACACTGGCTTCATTTTTCTCCACAAATATTTATTTATTTATTTATTTATTTGGTACTGGGGATCAAACTCACGACCACGCACTTGTAAGGCAGGAGCTTATGCCGCTGAGCTAAATCCCCAGCCCACAGAAATATTTATTGTTCAGTCCTATATCCTTAGAATTCTCCTGGTGTAGGGCACAAATTGCAGTAACTTGACTTTCACAGACTTTCTTGTTTATTCAGAAATCAAATAAGCACTCAAAAAGTTTCTCAGGATGAGTCACAGAAGGCTATGACAAGGAATTGTCAGAAAGTGTTGGGAATGAAAAATTTAGTCTAACTTAATTTATCATATAAAGGAAGATTTCTGGAGGAAATGTTATCAATCTGGAGTTAGAAGGACAGCCAAGAATTAGTCAAGAAAAGTCATGTTTCCACATGGCCTGATCCCCCAACAAAAATAACTGCTGGAGTCCAATCCTCAACTTGATTTATTCTAAGCCTTGCAAAGTTCCAAAACTGGCTTTCTGACTCTCATCATTAACATCAACATCATCATCAATTATTCAGTTAAGAGGTTTTTCTAAACATTTTACCAAATTTAGTCAAATGATTATTTAACAATCCTAGCATTTGATACTAACACTACATTGACTTTACCTACAATGAAGTAAAGCTCACAGTATTTCACCACAATTCACCTAGTTAGTCAATATTAATGTGTTTCTGTTATGTGATTCTTCTTTTGATAGCTGGGTTAAGTTTGGATTCTTAGATACACTCTTTGACTTGTAACACTAGTCATATGTCATTGCAGACAAAGGTCATCCTATTCCATGTAGTTTAATGCCCACGTCTGCAGACCTAACACTGATCTTATAAAATTCCAGATCATTTTAGCTAATCGTACCAGACACTAACAATGTAGCTTCACTTCAAATCTAAGGTTGCTATAGTGACTTACTCAGACTTACTCTGTGACCTAGAAAGAGAGGAAATGGACTCTACCTTTGTAAGTGAGACTAAATATCATCCTACTTTAAATTTTAAGTCTCTTGTTTATATTGAGAATCAGTAATTATGTATGTATGTATGTATTTATTGTTAATACAGCCTGTGTAGCCAGGCTGGGCTCAAACTCATGGAGTACTCTTGGCTCAGCCTCATGAGTGCTGGGATTATAGGTGTGTACCACCAAACCTGGTTTAGTATATTTCTTTAACATAACTTTATAGGAGAACATTTTGAGTATAAAGTTTCCCAACAAAAAGAAATTGCCATGCACTGGCTACAGCATAGCCATGCATCTCCATAGACCATCCACTCTGAACTAAGCCTCTGTTACCTTCCTTTGTTTTGAGCACATTTTCTCCAGCAATCCTAACCTTTCACATTAGGGTAAAGCCATCTATTATGTTAGCTGAGTCCACACTCTGGAGCATCATTCTCAAAGCACCTTAATTCAGTGGCTGCTTAAGTTAGCTCATCCCTTTTCTTTGCAGCAGCAGTAGATTCTGAAGCCCTTTCTCTAAAAGAGGTTCCACTGCCACGTTCCAGCACCAGTGTGACCAAGGTCAGTGTCTAGGAGCACTCAAGTTTCAAGTTACATGCGCTTTTCCTCCAGAAGTGAGAGTGTGACCCAGTTCTTAAGCTTCCTTCTCCTCACTGTTTACCTCTCTATTGTCAAGAGCCACAGGGCGTGTAAGTTAACATGTGCCTGGGCCATGGTCATTGCTCTTAAGCAACTTCTCCAACCCCCA
This sequence comes from Dolichotis patagonum, assembly GCA_004027295.1. NCBI lineage: Eukaryota > Metazoa > Chordata > Mammalia > Rodentia > Caviidae > Dolichotis > Dolichotis patagonum. Next base: position 546,021 of record PVJX010000019.1, on the reverse strand, counting down.
GCTGATCTGAGGGAGCTGCTTGTGTCTTGTCAGCTTCTGTCTTGGCTCTTAAGAAATTCTGTTTAAAATGTGCTAAAAATGTTCAGTCGCTCTTTTTAGGCTTCTCAGATTGTAAGTAGCTTTCTAATTATTTTCTTATTTTCAAATAGTATGACTTGTCACTTTTTCCTCCAAATCTGTGACACTGTATTTCTATGAATGCCTTCAACATCATGCAAAATTTTTAAACTCAGATAACTGAAGTGGTCCCAGTGGTCACAGATAATGCAAATGTAAAAGCCAGCCAGGTGGGGAATCCAGTGATCTGAGGCCATTTCCAGTGGACCGCAGTTTCTCATTAAAGCGTTAAATTTGACCACATTTGAATAAAATTTCAGGGTCCCTCAACCTTCTACTTTCCCTTAAAAGAGGAAAATTTGCTCTTTATGTAAAGTCTCTAATTATGAAAAATTGCAAAGTCATCCAGATGTTTTAGAAACAAACAGAATGATGATGAAATACAACATGAAAAAAAAAATCAGGTACAGAAAACTAACAACTGTAAGAATTTTCTGAACCAGCCATGACTTTCAGTTCATACCAGACTGAATTTACTACACCAATATTCACCTGGAATACTACAGTTAACCAAAGATTTTAGATCATATCTTTGTGTTAGCACTCTCTGGGTTGTGGATCTAAAGAAGCATATCCTATTTCTTGGGTCCTGTCGAGCTGCAGAAAGTAGTTATTAAGTTTCTGATACAAAATGATAATCTATTTTGGTTGACTTCTTACAGAAAGTTCATTGTAAAAAAGAAAGATTCATGTTGTGTCTCTTTGGATTTTAATATATGTGATAGTATAAACAAATTTTTTTATGGAAAATGAGATATTATAGTAGCCATTGTTAATTCTCTATTATTTGGGTCAGAATACCCTGTAATTCTTTCATTCTCTTGAATGGTTTTATACTATATTGTTATGTTTGATATTATTGTATGTGAAGCCATGCTCAACTATTCCAAAGGAAGAGTCATTATGGTAGCTATTGTTAATATTCAGTTGTCTTGTTGTAAAGTGCTGCATTGCTTACATTGTTCTGTTCTGATGTGCTTTGTTCTGTCCTCTTTGTTTTATTCTCTTTAAAATAAAAAATATGAAAAAGAAAGATAATTGAAAACCATAGATATTATGAATATATGCATTAAAGTATATCTCATTAATCTTATAGTGGATTTGTACTACTGTACTAATAGTAGCAAATGATAGTAGTATAATCTATCAGTAATTTTCAGATTTGGAAGTATCAGGGACCCAAATGTTGTGTTTGAGGTTTTCCTATTTCAGCTAATCTGATTGAGTTATTCACTTTTTGTGTAAAAAATCAGTGCCATCAGCAGCAGAAGTGGTTAAAGTATACCTGGTGGTAGAGGTTGGATGAAAAATTAAGGACTCCCAGAGCAATTTGATAAGTTTACATGTGTCAACTCCTCCAAAATCAGGAGTCATTTCTATTTGTAGTATTGTTTAACACTTACCGACGACATTCCCTGAACTGAAAAATTTACGCTTACACCTGACAGTGGCTGTCATCAGAAAAATTGCCAAGAAAATTTAGAGAGCTTCTGCACAATAGAGGGACTTAAACCTTTAACAACCTTCAAAGAGGCCTGGACTCATCAACACCCTTTGTCGGCTTGGACTTGAGCACATCTCTTACTTGGACAAAGTTGGCAGATTAGATTATTTGTGACAGATCTGAAATAGCATCCACGACACCCTCCCCAGCAGCGTCTCTGATAACAAAATGTAATGAAAAATCATATTTAGAAATTCAGTAAGTGTACTTGAAGGAATTTAAGTTCATGGCTAACTTCTGTAATTTATTTCTTTGTAGTTCTAGGAAACTGTGATTTTTAGAAAAATAATGCAAGGATAATTATGAGAAATGCTATAGAATGCTGCTTTTTCTTGGAAGATATTAGATTTTTGTGAGCGACCTCATTTCATTTATTTTACCAGGGAATCTGAAAAGAGATGAACCTTTGAGTATAGCCATCTCTACTTGCAAAACTATCTCTTATTTCTCTGAATTTTGTTTCTGAAATTTGGTTATAATGCCCTGTATATACAGTAGTGTCGTAGTAATACATGTGTTTGTCATATCTTGTGAAAATAATGCCAACAAAACTATTAGTTTTAAGGGATAATTATTTTTTTTTCTAAAAGTTCAATTTGGTAAATATGCATATAAATCCCATTTCCAGAGACCACCATCACATAACCAAAACCAGCAGATGGGATTAAATTCATCCCATGAAAAAGCAAAGGAATGTAACAGTTGGATTCCCTTGGGATTTTTTTTTAAATTAAAGATTCTTCCCATGTTGATTTCTGAAACTCTAAAACATATCATACATTGTTGGGAGTGGTTGAAGCTAAAAATTGCACACACGTGAAGGGCTTTAGCATGGCTGGGTCATGGTCACTGGAGAAAACAAAGGGACACTTCAAAGGGCTGAGGATACCTGGCTCCAACCTCAGTTAACAAGACAGAGATTGTAGCTGTAGGCATTTCACTCCTTAGTGAAAGTCAACCTGGAGACTTTCCCCTAAGGTAGTTCTCCTGAATTAACATAAGATTGTTCTCCTAAATTACTATAGTCTGTTACTTGAAAAAGTCCTTGAACCACTCCCACAATCCTGCTCAGTTTCCTGTGTTTTCCACTTTAACCCCTTTCTTGTTTGAAACTAAATAAATACAGGTCACTCAGAGACATTCCTTGTCTTAGACCCCAGAGTGTTGAGCTCTGATAGAGGGTTTTGATCCTTCTGGAACACTAAAATCAACTGCTTGCCTCATTTATTTAAGCCTTTGCTATGTACATTCATTTGTGAGATTGGAGATCTTGGCCAGATCCCTGAAAATACCTCTCTTAAGACCTGTGTAGTTAATTTCCACACTAAATTCCCATCTGAAGAGTTTATGATTTTTCTTGGCTTACCTTTACTATTCTTTTTATTTTTGCTTTGAGTGTTTTCTTTTTTTCTTCTCCACTTTGTGACTCTAATCCATGACAATATGAAAGAAAATCCTCCTCAAGTCATTGTTTTTAGGGAAAACAAACATATTGCAGATTCCTTCTATGGCACACATTGACACTTGCCTTGCACACTTGCACACGGCATTATCTCCTATTTCTAATAATATGCAGCAGGATGTTTTCGATTACATATAGAATTGGAAAATGATTGTGACAACTAACAGTTGGAATTTAAAGCTCATATCTTGTAAGCAGTAAGTTGTACATACTCTGGAGTTTTCTCTAGCTATATTTAACTACTTTAATGAGGTAAAGGAGAGCAGTCATCATATTACATTATGCCAGGGTCTGGGGGAACAGGTGACAGAACAAATCATTTCAAATTCCCTCCTGCATTCTAAGAAACCACTGAGGACTATAACTGATGAACTTTGTAGCAGTGAGTTGTAATTTGAGGAAAGCAAAGAGTGAAGATTGTATTTCACTGAATCTTTTAGACTATCTAAATCGATTCTATCCAATAAGCAATACTTATAAAACATTTTAAAACATGCAAACTTTCATTAAACAGAGTTTTTGATATTCATATTTCTCACATTTTAACAAGTTAATTACTCTGAGGATGGGTTCATATTTAAAATATATATGCAGATATTTGCAGTATGTAAATATGTACATAAATTTACAAGTAGACATAGTCAAATTGATTAGTTTGCTAATATGTACAATGATAAACACAGATTGAATTATTTATTGAAATTTTCATTATTAAGTGATTTACACAAAGTGCAGTGGCAAATTATTGTGATCTCAACTTCTTCAGAAGACTGAGATAGGAAGATCTCAAGTTCCAGAATAATTCTGTCAACTTAGTGAGACCCTATGTTAATTTAGAAAAAGCTAGGGAATAGCTCAGTGTTCCCAGTGTTCAATCCCCAGCAACATACACACACACACACACACACACACACACACACACACACACACCTCATAACTCATATTTTATATTTCTTTCAATTTCCTTGAATATTTGCCATCATCTCACTATAGTTTAATTTTTTATGTTATTTTAGCTTCAAATCACCATTTCCTGTTTTCTCATAGGTGTTTTAGGGAAAATTAATAGCACAAAATGCTTAATGAAAAAAATATACATTCCATGGATAAGTGGGTTTGCAAGGTTGCTATTCCTCACCATAGAAGTATGTGATTCCTCCATCTTCTAAGAAATTTCCTAAACTTTATTTAATCTAGTGTTCTCCTCACAAGTTTGAATTACAAAATTAGTATTCTATTTGTCATTATATTTTTAGAGCTTCAAAGCTTCAACTTTTCCGAGGAATTTATTAAACATTTATGAATGTTTCATATGCTTTTGATTTGCACCTCTACATTCATTATATAATTCTTAAAATTAATATTTACTTGTAATAAGCTACACTGAGTAAGCTTTCTTTATTAAATATCACAACATAATGGTTCCGTGTTTTTGAAATACAATAACATGACAGCAAGATGTGTTATATGTGAAATTTATGTCACTTCTTTCTGCTGTATCTGAGAAGAGATTATGATTCTAATACCTACAAGTTTATAGTTTAAAAACATTTTCTTAGAGTGACTCATATATTTATGAAATGGAAAAGTGGGCTCTCAGCTTAACTTCATCTGAGTACATTTTCTTTTAATTTGAGGCAAACAGGACAAAATAGGCCAAATAACTAATCCAAAATTAGAAACCTCAGTGAAAATGGAATTAATCAATAATGAGATGTCATACCACTGGTGGTTAAGAGCAAAAGTTCTGGTTAGTAGTGGTGATAATGGACATCTTTGTCTTGCTCCTGATTTCAGAGTGAAAGCTTTCTGTTTTGTCTATTTATTATGATGTTGACTGCTGGCATGTCATAGATAAAGATTGAAATAAAGCCAATCTATTTCAATTTTTATTTTTAGATTTTATTTTGTTCTATCATGAATGGTCATTTTGGACTTTATGAAATGCTTTTCTTGCATCTACTGAGAAGCTCACAAGGATTTTGTCTCTGGCTCTATTAATATGGTGTATTACATTTATTGGTTTGCGTATGTTCAACCATCTCTGGAATGAATCCTACTTGGTCAGGGTATACAGTTTTCTTGATGACTTGCTGAATTTTGTTATTATCTTATTGAGGATTTTTGTGTCTTTGGTTACTAAGGACTTTGACTTATAGTTCTTTATTTGTTGGATTCTTGGCTAGTTTTGGTATCAGGATAATGTTTGATTCCAGGAATCAATTTGGGATTACTGCTTCCCTTTCAAATTCATTAAAATGTCTTAGAACTGGCCATATTAGGTTTTCTCTATATTTCTTATAGAATTCAACAATGAATCTTTTAGGGCCTCATATTTTAGGTGTTGGTAGATTTTTAATTGTATCTTCAATTTCATTGACTGGTTACTCCCTCTCGCTTCAGCTTTGGTAATTCATATGTATCTATAGATATGTCCATTTCTTCGCATTTTGCATATTATTAAAATACAGCTTCTCAAAGTAGTTATTGATGACCTGAATTTCTTTAGACTGTGTTATAATTTTAACCTTTTTATTCCTAACTGCGTGAAGTTGAGTCTTTTAAGGATTTCTGAATTTTAGTCTTTCAACTCTTCAATTGATTGATTCTTTGTACTATTTTATTAGTCTCCACTACATTAATTTCTGCTCTGATTTTTATAATTTTCTCCCACATGTAAGCTTTGGTCTTCTCTTGCTCTTCTTTTTCCAGAAGCTTCAGGTTCAAAATTAGGTTGTTTATTTGAGCTTGCTTTGTTTTTCTGATATGGGAATTCACCACTATAAATTTCCCTGGTAAAACTACTTTCATTATGTTGTATAGGTTCCAGTACTTTGGATTAGAATTACTGTTTAATTGTAGAAGTTGTCTAATTTTTTCTTTAATTTCATCTATGACCTATTAGTTGTTCAGGAGCCAGACAAGTATGGTCAAGTTCTGACTCTTCCAGTTATTATCCAATTGATTCAGGCAAATTGCTCACCCTTTGCATCTTTAATGTCTTATTGTGGAAAATGAGGACAGTGATGATACCTTCATCAATGAATGGTTGTTTTCAGCTGAATTCAAACATAATAAACAAAAACTAAAACCTTTTTTACCTGGACCATACAAGAGCCGAATAATTTTTGCCGTAATAGTTGTTAAGAGCCAAATCTCTAATTTTTAGCTAAGTGCCTTCAGAAAAAAATTATGTAATATTTAACAAAGTAGCGTTCAGCAAGCACTATTAGAAGAACACAGTAATGTTTGTGATCCAATCTCTACAATGGCCAAACAGAGCTACAGATAGTGAAGAATTGATAGGAATGTAAGATTTAGCATGTCAAATACTGTGGGTAATTAGAGACAGTTGTTTCAGATCTGTGAGTAGGCAAGAAAAACTAGATAACTAAGAGACTACAGAGGAGAAGACTCGTGCTGATTTAAAAGTGGGAAAGCTATATATTTGCTTATGAAAATGCTACTTATTAGAAACAAATGATCAAATTGATTTATATATATTATCAATAATTTATAAATTCTGTATTGGATACAGGAAATTTGGAGGTTTTCAGAACTCTCCAAGTTTTTACATACTCAACTCCAAAACAGCACATTTTCTAGTTAAGTTTTGTATATCACATCTGACTTTAATTAAGACAATTTTATAAGTAAACAGCTAGGATCACCCAACTAACTTGACATGTTGTACTTGAGTCTAACAGAACAAACATATTTATGATTTGAAAGTTAAAACCTGTATAAACTGGCCATGTTAGTACAAGCCTGTAATTCCAGACCCTGGGAGGCTGAGGCAGGACTGTTGTGAGTTCAATGCCAGCCTGTCTATGCTGTCAGTTCAAGGTCAGTCTGGACTACATAACGAGACGCTGTCTCCTGAACATGTATGCCACAGAATTAAAATCTGTATAGCTGCTGCATGAAATTCAGTCTTCTATCTCTGACCTCAGTGAACAAGGATACATTTTCCCTCCCCCATTATGATGAGATAGGGCAGTCGTGCGACCAGTGAGTGACTGTGACACATGCCAAAAAATGACATGTATCAGGCCCAAGTCAGAGTCTCAGATGGTCTGTGCAGGCTGCAGAGCTCCTTCTGATTGAGGCAGTGAACAACATTTGGTTTCGATAAAGTAGCAGTTACCAAAGGAATAAGCCAATGGTAGTAGGTAAAGCAACCTTTGGTGTACTATGTCCATGAGGAAGAAATAAATGTCTTGGTTCATGCTATAAGATCCCAGTGTTGCTGTCCTAAAGCATTGAATGTGCTAGTATAACCCGTACATGTTCTGTGTCTAGCAACATAAAGTTATATGTGTCTTTTTGTCTTAGAGTAGAATTCAAAGGGTGATTTCCATGGTTCATATAATGCATATGCAGAGAGAGAACGCATACCTTCTCTATGTCCTTGAAAGGTGTCAAATTTTCAGTAAGAGACAGAAAAATAATTAAGCTTATGTCATTTCAACATTCTCTGATATAATGATAAATTAAGGCAAATGGAAAAGAAGAGCAGGAAATGACATAAGACATCCTCACTGCACAGATAAATTTGAAGTTCAGTTTAAATGGGTTACTTTCTAAAGTTCTCATGGAAAAATCATAAAAGTATGCAAAAATATTAAAAGTATGCTTAGTCGAACCCTCTTTCCAGTGTGCTGCCTATTAGCTCATATGTGATTTGTAGCATAAAAATTTATCATTCAACATTTTAGGATTATAAAAGATTGACTGGGATGATTTCAAATAGCAACATGTTGTTTTAATGAGTTTGAAGAGAAAGCTATAAGATAGATATTTATCTGTCATTCTAACAGTCTCTAAAATCAACAACTTGATACCATAATAATAGGTGTTTTTTTCTCATTGCAAATCATACAAACATACAGAAAAAGTAATGACCATTTTGTTGTAGTTTACAGTGTTATTTATAGACTGCCTAGTTCTAGTTCTCTATAATGTAAAGCATGTTTACTAACAATTTATTAGCACCATGTCAAGTTCACCTTCCTATTTCCCTGCATGTCCTTGATACTTTCAAAAGTAATTTCCCAGGAGCACACTTATTTTAGGAAGTCTTGATTTAATTTCATCACTTAATGGACAAACAATATAAGGATTTCCATTAAGATTAGGAAAATTACAAGAATGTCTATTGCTTCTACTACTTTAAAATATTGTGATGCAAATATCAATTTAGGACATCTTAATTTAAAATAGATGAGCCTACTAAACCAACTGAGGAAAAATTGTGTCTTTGGTGAGCAGATTTTGTGAGTAGAACTCATGAAGTGAACAGCAGACCAAGAAAATTCTAAGTTTACAAAAAATTACAGCAAGCATTTACAAATAGAATGAAAGATAATGTTAGAACAATTTCATAAATCATTCTAACATGTCAATTGATTTTTGTAAAAAGTGGTTTCTTTCCCATATTAATGTTTTTTAAAAAATCATGTAATATACGTTGAGATTCAATTTAGTAGATCTGAGGTTCAACTTAAAGTAATTAAATAGTAAATTGTCTTTCATTTACTTTTGTCCTAGTTTGAGATCCTCTGGACTGAAGTGTTTTTGTAATACCTTTCATCTTTCTAATGTTTCCATCTGATTTTGAACAAGTTTAGTTTCTTTAAAAATATATTCCAGACACTGCTGGCTGCGCTCCTAACAAAACACTCTGGTGAACTGAAGGAAGGGGGCTCAGAGATAACTTCAGCAATTTACAAAGACTCTCTCTCAAACGTTTTGTTTTAATCTTTTTTTAAATGTGAAAACCAGTACCAATAAAAAAAATGAATAAATAAATAAATAGTTACTTCACTACCCTTAACTTCTTAATAAGCAGCAATAGCTAGGTCAACATTCTATTATTTTTACTATTTTAAAAAAGTGCTAAATGCTGTCATTCCCTAAAGTAATACATCTAAATTTTAATCGGGGGAATTAAAGGGCCAAAGTAGGAAGAATTTGTTTTTTCTTGTACTGAAAGATTAATAGATGCTCAGCACATGTGAATTTTTTCTTACGCAGATTCAGCCTTAAGAGTATATTTATTTAGCACATCTTCTATAACGCCATTTCCTATCCATAGGGAAACTACATTCTTGACAAACCTCAGGACTCGCCATAATTAGCATCACTTGCTAGTCTCAGTTAATAGAATTGCGATGGCCTATTTGAATGACAAATGCCATGGGCATATACCTTTCTAGAAGTAAGAGATCAGAATTAGAATTAACATTTTGTAGTACCATACTACATTATTAATCCTTATATTTCAGCACTTATTTAATGCAGTATTTTGCTTATTTTGCTTTCCATGATTTCACTTATGCTCTCACCAGCATATTTCACAACTGTGAACTAGAAAGTTTCAGAAATACACAATTATAAGTTTTAAATTGCATGCTGTTGTGAAGTGTGGCAGTGTCCTGAAATCTTCTTAGGAATGTGAATCTTCCCTTTGTCTTCCATATGTTCACTGTACACACAGTCCCCATTACCAGTTCAGTGGCCATTATTGTTATTAGATCAACTGTTTCTACATCTCAGTGTCCATGTAGCAGTTAACAGTACGTAGTAGCCTAGAGCGAAATCACATGCCTATGTCATTCTTGTCATTTCATATTATCATGTCAGCATAGTATCCTCTCATTTCTTCAGAAGAAGAAGGAGTGCAGTACAGACATATTGTGAGAGAGAAAGAAACCTGCATACAAAATTTTTATTACAGTGTATTGCTTTTCATAATTATTTAACTTATTATTAGTTATGATCGCTAATATATTTGTGTTTAATGATTTTATCAATTAAAGTTTTATTTTGCTTTGAATGTATATTAAAAATATTGTATGTAGAGAACTTGATACAGTCTCAAGCATCCAATGAGGGTCTTACAATTTGTCCGACATGGAAAAAGAGAACTGACTGTCATTTGGAATGGTATTAGTCACAATTACATTCAGTTAACTAAAAGACAGATATTTAACTTGATGTAACTTTAATGGCATGTAGATATAAGGCAGTGATTATGTGTAAAGATAAATATATTTGATAAATTTTGAGTAAATGCAAAAATCTTAATTTCAGGTGTATTCTTCATAATAGGTGATAAACTTTCTAACTTGCTAAAATTTATGAAATGTATGCATAACGGTCTTGTTTATTCAAGTTATAAATGCTTAGCTTTTCAAATTCTTTATAAATCATCTCTCCAGAAATAACCTGTTTTATGTTTCTATGAAAAAGTGCCAAGGTAAATATCTATGAATATTAATAATGTTAATAATTTGTTAAGTATATTGAAATAATAAATCAATCCTAACGTATTTCCAGTGACATAGCATTTAACAAAAACATATAGTAAAAAATATATTCCTCCCTCCCTAAGACTTCTTAAATTATGCATTTAAAAAATAAATATTAACATATAATTAATATGCAAATGAACATAACTGAATTACTATTCTAAAGTCTTCTTTATTTTTGGTGATACCTAAGGGATCTTTTGCATAAAAAACTCTAAAGTTTAACAGCTGCAACATCTCTTACATAAAGAAACCATTACGGCTATTTGACTATTTTTGATTTTATACATAGCTATATAAGAATTTACATTCTTGAAAATAAATTTTATTTCTTTTTTTATTTAATGTGAATGAATCTAATGCTTTGCTCTGAGTATTTCTGGCTGTAAATGAAAGAAAATTAAAATGTGTTTATTGTTTGTAGTCAACTTGGCACCACACCATCCCACAAGATGCTATGGATTCAGAACAGCAACCAATATATTACTCAGGATCCATTTGCACAGAGGTTAAAGGGCAGAGTTTGCATTCAATTAAGAGTATATTTTTCTAGATTTATAAGCCTGGAGAGAAAGACAAGTCTTTTTCCTATGGAGACAGTTGTAGCAAGATAAATACGTAGACAGGATAGTTATAGTAAAGTAGCAGCAATTCTTAAGGATATCCTGACTCTCTGATGATGTTTGAGAATATGGCTCAAATTTGTAGAAATTCTTGAGAATTGTGCAAGCCTTCATGGGAACACACAGCACTCCTGCTGCAAGCTAAAATGCTCTTGATAGTCATTACCCATGTGTTCAAGTATTTTGCATTAAATTCCACATTGAATTCTTATCTGAAATACAGACTGTTTGTGTTTAGTTGGTCAAATCTTAACTGATTTACTAACTAAAATTGGTCTAAATCAAATGGAATAATATTTTCTCACAAACGATTTCTGGAGATAAGTGTTTTCCAGGAGTAGGCAGGATATCACTAGTGCCCCTGTTTTGTCTCTTTTCTTTTCTACCATCCTCAAGTGCAGCCTGTCTTTCAAAAGCCCTATTTCTATATCTCTGAGTTCAACAAATTATGAGTAAAAATATTTGATAAGAATATATTGTTTCTGTAGTGAATAAATGCATACAGAGCTATTTTTCTTGTTATTGCTCCCTAAACAATACTGTATAATGAATATTTGCATAGCATTTATAGTGTGCTGGGCCTTGTAACTAATCTAGAGAAGATTTAAAGTATATGTGAGGATATTTAAAGCTTATATGCAAATGCTGGGTAACCCTACTCTCACTACACAAATAAAAGATGACTATAGCTAAATGCCTGGAAGACACAGGAGTGGTGCTGCACACCACTTCACCACTCTGAAACTGAAATCAACAGATAAATAGAAATGAGAGAAATGAAGTAACCTGTTTAATCCTTTTCCTCTGAAATCACAGAATCTGGCATGTCGCTGCCTACAATGGATTTATACCCCTTTCTTTTGATTCTTATGTATTCCTAGCAGACATGCCCATTAGTGTAGACCAAGGATGTCCTCAACTGGCATTCACAGGTAGGGTTTTGTGATTGTGAATGAATTATTCTGGTGATGTTGGTGGTACGTTGTGAGGTAGTGGGTCTGGTCAGAAGAGTGTGTGTGTGACTTGGCAGGTTTTATCTCATTTTCTGACTCTTCATTTCTTGACTTCCTGTTGCAATGATGGTAGCAGATTTGCTCTACTCAAGCCTTTCCAACTTCTTTCTCTGCCTGAAGCCAGTCAATCTTGCAAGGATTAAGACTTTTGAAACAAAACCAAAATCTATTTCTCCTTGAATTTGTTGGTATTTGAATACTGTTTTGAAAAATATATGACTAGGAGAGTTTCATATTAGTGACTGAAAAAATTCTATGATGTTTAATGTTTAACATATTTTCTCAAATTTGTATCTATGTATACTTTATATCATACCAGGAATCAAACTCATGACCTCGCACTTTCCCAGCCAGGCACGTATGTTGTTGAGCTGTATCCCCAGATGTATGTAATTTTAGAAATAAGGAAAGTAAAGTATAATCCTAATTGTTATAAATGTGAATAGGCAAATATAAAAGATATGAATTATTTTATTTTTGAAAATATTTAACAACATTTAATTTACCTGCAAAAACTAAAATATTTGAAGAATTTAAATATTTCAGAGTTTTTGTTTTTGTTTTTGTTTTTTTTTCCTGGGGAGAGGGTGTTAGGAATTGAACTCAGGACCACACATTTGCCATGCAGGTGCTGTGCCTGCTAAGTTATAGCCCCACCCCAAGGATTTAAATATTTTAAACCTTGGAAAATGTGCAAGCCAGAATCTTGACTAAAATTTATAAATTTTCACTTTCTTACACATAGCCTAAAGTTTATTAGCGAATTAGTATTATCATAACAATATGATGTCATTTGGGAAAATTTTAACATTATACTAATGCTATGTGAAACTACCTAAATATGAAGTATCTTACAATGTACTGTTATATTTATATGCATAAGATAACACTGGTATGCACAATGATAATGCCATCTAAACTCTTTAAAAATATATGATGTCATATAGGGAAGATACAAGTTGCACTGCAAGCAATTTGCAAATTTGCAAGCAAATTGCAAGCAATTTATATTCTTCCCCCAAAATCAAATTAATTTGAACTTGTGCTATCTATAGTTTTGAAACTGACTTGTATAACATAGACTTTATTAGACTTTATAGACTATTAGACTTTGGAAAAGACTAAAATTTGTTTTAAATACTTAGAAATACATTTTATCTAAATTTATAAAAAGAGAGTCAACAAGACAATTTGTTTTCTTTTCTTTCTTTTGGATCATATGCCATAGTGATAAGTAAAAAAAGAGTTGATTTTAAAAGTGCCACTGTATAGTTTCATAAGAAAGTAAAAGTTATCATTAGTATAACAGTAGTTCAAGATGAAATTGAAAAAAATCAAGGATTGCTATAAACTCAGAAATGTCTAATTTCACTATCAATAAAATATATTTATCATAGAATCTATTTGAACAACTTAACCAATTATTTTACACATAAGAGTCATACATTTGGGATATTAATTACATACTTTAAAAAATCTTTTAATGTGTTATTATTTTTATTTGTATGTGCTGCCTACATCACCAAGAACCAATTGTGTTTCACACAAAAATTTTCTCATTTAATATACATTTTCAAGTCTAACATATAGATAGATAGATAGATACACTAATTCATAGTGCTTCTTACAATTTTAATTTTATACTTTTATTTTAAATTCATGATATTTCTCCCACTAAAAGTTGGGGAAATGGTATATTTTAATAGCCTACTGAGTACATTTATTTTTAATTATATTTATTATTTTCTATTTTAAACTCAAATATCTTTGCTTAGCTTGTTTTTAATAATGGTGAGTTAATAAATTTATTCCTATAAAAATGTTCATTTGATTATAGCTTTGATTATATTTTGTAAATTTCCACATGCTGTGTTTTTACTGTTCTTAATTATAGACTTATTTTGGACAGTGTTTCTTTATTGATTGAAAAGTTATCAAGCATTGTTTATTGAAAGAAAAAGTGATTGATTTATTTTTAACTGTAGTGTTAAACTTGTATAACTTGCTTCTATTTTAGTTTATGGTGTTCAAACCGGATGTCTTCTATGTACACTCGATATTTACTGAAACTTTCTTTGTGCCTTCTTTAACTAATCATGTAAAGTTTGGAGAAAATTTACTCTTGGGAACATTGTCAGATTGATCTGAATTTACTCTGCCATCTTCCACGTAGTAGGTGCTTGAACTCTGCCTCTATGTTCATGAAATGAAGAAGTAGGCTTACTATAGAACCAAATGAAACAGGATGGGTAGTTGGAGTTGTAAAACTGTAGAATTTAAGACGTATTTTAGAAACAAAGTGATAGAATTGCTACTGGGTGTGAATGGGAGGCAGAAGACACAGCTACCGTAGATTTTGGATTTATGGCTACCTCACAAACACGAGGATCTGAGGGCAGGTTGGCATCTCAGGATGCTGTGGGTGAGTGGAGAATGCTCAGTTCCTCCTGCAAAGATTACTGAATAAATAATTTATTTCTCTTTCTACTGGAGAGAGTGAGGGGCTGTGGCAAAGTGGGCAAGCAAAATCCAAAGATGTTTATGTCCACAACTACCATCCGTAGAGATATTGCACAATAAGTACGTAGAGCCTACAAGGAAAGTTTTGGTAGTCGTTCTGGTCTGTGGCTCAGGCACAGTATTCCCCATGAAAAATAATCATAGTAAAGACTCAAGCATGTTCACAAAATGTGGTGAATGTTCAATTCAAAATTTAAAGTGTATATGATGGTAAAGACACATTGGTTGTCATCAGCTATCCTCAAATGTCCTCCCCTCACTTTGAACACACTTATCTCTCTGGAGCTTTTGAAGTAGCTCTGGAATTCCTGCTTCATGAGAGTTTAGCTGTGCTCCCATGGCTGCCTGGACGTGTTGAATCACTCGAGAGGTTCACTTTTCATGGTCATTTTAACTTTCGAGAAGACTCGGGAACCACACAGTGGCAGATGCAGTGAGTACGATGGAGGAGGCACCACAATAATGCGTTTGACAAAAAGTGCTGAAAATGTTCTGAATTGATTCAAGACATCAAGGCTGTCCCAGTAGCACGGTTAAAGACTCTCATGGAAGAGGATTTTCAGAATTTTCAAAAAGTGACAAGAAGAGTCTGAAGCAAGAGAGTAACTTTGAAGGGGACTAATGACACTATGTCTTCTACCCTGATACATTTTTTTTAAAAAATCACCAGGTTTTGTGATTATATTTTGCATTCCCAAGAATTAATATTATCTTATTTCACCAATATATTAACCTAGAAGATATGGGAACACAGAATATCTTTCTAATTTTCAATTTTATTAACATGGAATAAAATATTAGGAAATTTCTAATCAAAATAATTTTCACTTTTGTATAAGGAGATGCCAATTTGATATTTATGTGTAAATATATATGTACGAGTTGTGCTTATTTTATTTATGTGTGAGATTACACAGGAATATAGTGACATTGAATAATAACCTTGAATCATGCCAGGATAGATTTTTAAACAGAATTCCTTTGAAAAGTTTTATATATAATCCTAATTATCTGAATATCACTTTTGATGTTAAGAGAGTAGATCAGGAACAATAATGTCAATTCCTTTGCAGTGTTTAATCAAATGTTCATGAGAGTGTCATTAAAATATCATTTTCATAAAAAAGTTTAAATTATACATTTCTGGATACTTTGAGAAATGTAAGGAATGGGCCTAAATCTCACCTTGCTGGTTCTTGCTCTGTAAGAACAGTACGTCAGGTTAGTCCTCTATTTTCTTATTTTAAAAAGACAAAATAATATTTTGGGAAGATAATGTGAATATTAAATGAAATAAGTATTATGAAGCTTCTTAGGAGTATGAGTGTGTGTGTGTGTGTGTGTGTGTATGTGTGTGTGTGTGTTGGAGGGAGAGAGAGTACAACTAAAATGAATTGGAAGTATGTACATATCTAAAGAACATAATGACATTGAGGAATTTTAGACCATAAATTTCTAGCTCCAAGAGAGGTCTGAGCTCTTTTTTCATGTTTTAAGTAGAATGAGGTACAATATATTAATCACACTTGCAAACATCCAAGGAGATTTTCAAAACTTTTAAGCATTAGCATAATTTGAAAACTGAAATTATGAAAGCAGCTTTAATTTTTTCTTTCAATATGTAATTTAATTTAATAGATTTCCAAAATAACTTTCATTAACATTTTAAATAAAATATTTTTGTGATGTAAATAAATAAGGATGGAAATAAACTGATTAAAACAAGGAAAGAAGCATTACTCTTACTGATTTTATAGGCACAAATATGATCCTAGTGATCAAAATCATTTTAGAATAATTCAAATATTTTTAGTTGTTTATTTTGAGGTTTCAAAGTAGGTAAAGATTTGTAAGTAAATTTCTACTCTAACTTTATTAGACCACCTCGGTTTGTCCTTTCCACAGAAGTGACATCCCTTTTTCTTTTCTTGATTTTAATAAAAAAATTCCATTATATAGAATGTTGTCATTGTTGTTGATAGTGGTTTATAACCATGTTATCAGTGATTATATACATATTAAATATGCATATAATTACTTTTTGTTCATAATCCTTGTTACCATGTTATTATACCATATTATTCTAATTTGCATTATAATTATAATACAGTTTATTTCCTAAATGGATAATTGAAAACTTTTTCTAGTCTCTACTGATAAGTACTGTTGTCAGTTTGTGTCATCAGTTTACTCACAATCCTTTCATAGTTTTAGATTTCACATTATTCCTTGTAGTAAGCTTCCTTTATTACAATTATTTTTCTGAACTTGTCTAAATATCCTTTAATTATTTTTCTATGTTCAGTTTGAAATAATTTTGTTAAATTGTGCTCTTTAAATCATTTGCTTAATTTTCCTCATGTTAAATGTATTAATTAATATCAGGAAACTGATGCCTACCTACTTAACTATAGTAGGCTCCTATATGTTCTTATTACATGCTATTTGTATTGACATTACCAGTCTTTTTTCTGAACTATATGTGCTGAAGTCATTTATCCTTTTTGTCATTGTTTGCCGTTATTATAGGAAGTATTAGTATTATCCCTACAGGCTTTTATTTTCTTTTGATTATGCTGTCAAAATGGAAGTTGAATCCTTCCTAACCAGAACCAATGTCCTTCCCTTGAATCCGTGTGAAAACATTGCCATTATTTGCTCCGATAGTTCTCCAAATGAAAATCTTTTGTACTGAGCTGGAGATGCTTTGTGCAGTCTCAGATAACTGAGCCTTGTGATAGAAAGTTTTTCTCAAGTCTCTTTCATTCTCCTTTCCACATGTGCTTCACCATCTGATAGCAAATTAGAATTCCATGGTACAATTGTCTATGGGCATCATGGTTAGGGTTCCTACTAGACACATTTGAGTTTTTCTTTCAAGCATTAATTCCTAGACCCTGTCTTCTAACCAGTGTAACCTGCAGTGTAGTCATAGAATTTCCTCAAAACATCTGTCTGGTTTATGTCATTCTGTGCTACATAAATATATACTCACTATTATATTTTTTTGGTACAGTCCTTTAGAATTGATCTGTATGCTCAAATCAGTCTCCGTTTCACCCTCATGTCTATGCATTCTTTTAAATTTTTAAATAAAACACTATAATGCTTTATTATAGTGAAATATAAACCTAAATAGGGTAGAATTAATACAGTAAATGTAAGTGGGCTGAGGTGTTACATAATTCAATGTTTATTATCCATGCCTCATTGTGATAGCATGTATACAATGTCTAAAGAAATCAGAACAGTATTCCATAAATATCTGCAGGATCACATTTTAGCAAATGCTATTTGTGATATTCATTTGACATAGCTTTTATGACAAATAGGTACCATCAATTCATAATAGAATGCCATAAATGAGGCAATCAGAACTGGACTCCAAGTACAAGTGTAACTGAATTTGACATAAGTTCAACATCATGATATTAAAAAATAATTTTGATGATTTTCCACAAACTTTCTGGGGAAAGAAAGCAATAATGAATGCTCTACATTTTATTGGAAGAATGTTTTGCATAAATTTATGAATAAGTCCATGAATTAAATATCCATTCTATGGTTAGGGTATTTGAAGTAAAGAAAACAAATTAATGGTAGAGGTCATATAAATAGTAAGAGGTATGATTTATACATAGGTCATTAGGCTATATATCTGTATTCTTTAAAATAGTAAAAATAGGATCAGTGAATAGCAAACACAGATACATAGTTGAGACACCAGTCACCCCACAGAAAAAGATATAGAGAGATGGACTGGATAAGACATTAGGGATGACATATGGTACATCTTGCCATGTTTTAGTGTCTAGTATTGAAAGATGGACAATCTCTCCAGTGGATTCTGCTGGAGCTCTGTTAGAATCTCTGGTCCTGCCAATATTTTAATTCTTGATATTTTTAGGAACTATAATAATCCAGTAAGTTTCCATATACATGTTTTGTCTCTAACGTCTTATAAGTAGATAGCCAATACCGGAGATAATCTTATAGGCAATATCAATAAATTATCTTTTTTTGTTATTTTCTAATAATTTTATTCAGCCCTTAAGTATAAATTTATATTAAAACTTTAATTCTATAATAAATTTATACAATATTTTAAGATACTTTTGAACACTTTTGCTTGTTAGTGAGTTTTTAGTTTTATTTTCCTTAATACCTGAGAAGCATGATTTTTCAAGAAACAGTTTTCTAAATTTATATGCTTTTCAACTTTGACTGCATTGAGATGGGCAAAGTTGGATGTAAGTTGATTACACTGGTAAAATACCAGTCTCAGTAATATAACAAGTTGGCTCTTTTCTTGTGTTTTTCTCCTTTAGCCAATGCCCAAATCATCCTTATTAGGACAGTTTTATGGGCTAATTTTTTAATAGAGTAAACCTGACATAAATCAATGGAAAGTAGAACCTCAAATGTCTAATCCTTAAATGACTTACTCTCAACTTAACTACAGGATCTTCCTGAAATACTGATTAATAACAGAAAATGGCTTACTAAATGTAATACTTGTCAATCCATGGTCAAACACTTAGGAAACTACAAGAAACACACGAGGGAACAGGGTAAATATTCCAAAGACCGCAGACTCAGCACATCTGTAATTTAATTTTGCTTTGTGCATTTCTGTGTTTGACCTATTCTAGGTGCAATGCCAAATTAGATCGTTTCAGGTAAAAGATCAAAGCTTCTTCTACCACTACATCTCTGGAACCGCACTTACTGATGTGCTAATTCTGCCTGCTAAAAATGTAATAGTTTAGGCTTAGCACACAAAGAGATAAGTTTTGTTCCTTTACCAGTTGTTGACCAGATATCAATAGGTTTGTCTTGGAACTATCTTGCTTTAATGATGCATATCTTACCTTTATCATTGAGATTTAAAGATATTTTCAATTACGTAAAAATGATCCTTAAAACTTTTAAAACAAAGTTTAGAAAAAGCAGACTGCCATTATATGACAAAGATTAAGTCAATAGAATTGAATCCATCTGTATATGAATATGTCCATCTGCATACATGTATAAATATTTGAGTGATGTGGAAAGATTTTTCCATAAATGGAACAGTTGTAAATCAGCCACACCTTCTTAAAGAGAGATATTAAAACATAAATCACATTTTAAAAATTTACCCTTTGAAGAAAAATAAAATTTTATCTATTTGTCTGAAAATTTTCCTACAGAATTTTATCTTAAGGATATAATTAACACTTTGATAAAAAGTTTACATAAAAGAATTTCAATGCCAAAATGTGTGAAAATTTAAGAAAAATTAATGGTCATTATTACATGATGATTTTATAATACCATTTTAAAGCCACATGAGAATAATGTAGCTATTAAATGAAAACAATAAATAATAAATAAAATTTTTTGATTTACAGCTTCAACAATATATGGTATTCAATAGCAAAAATGAAAATGATCATCTCTGAGCTGAATAATCCCAGATGATTTCTATCTTTTCTTATATAATTGAACCATTTATGTATAATAATATATTCATTCATTACACTACACTATTAAGACACAATAGTTAACAATAGCTGAAACTTATTTGTGCTTCCTATGACTATGTACTTTTCCAAGTGTTTGATAAATATTATCTAAAAAAAATAAACATCAGTGTTGTTGACATAGTGATATCTGGTCTTTCTCTTTAAAACATCTCATGGCTGTGAAGCTCCCAAAGGCAATGGTAAGTTATAATTGACAGTGAATCTTCTTATGAGTCTGGAGAGAAATCTTTTTGGAAAGGAACATGCAAAAAAAGTGTTAATCAAGGACTAGGACCATCCGTGTTGTTAACTGACATCATATGTGGAGAAGGGTTGAATTCATATAAGATAAAACAAAAAGTTTTGTTAAAATGAATCAAGCCCTTAAGGTATCATTCTCTTCAAATGTCACCTACAATCTGAAGTATTATTTAAAAATGTGAATTCTGATTATGAGAATTCTTTGACAGTGGTGATAATAAGAACATTCTGACTTAGGGATTGATCTTTGAGAATCCTACTTCATGGGTTTCAGCAGACTGCAGAACAAGGATGATTTTGTTTTTTAAAAAAAGGTCTATTTTTGTATTTTAAGAAATTTTAAGGAAATTGGAGAAAAATTTCAAATTTTATTATATAAAATGTGAAGGTAGAAGACACAGAAAATTGTAATGGCTGTTTGAGAAACTTATCCATAGATGCCTTTCTTTTATTTTACATGAAGAAAATTAATTTCTAACTATGGGATGATTCTAAGGATCAGTAATTAAATAATATTCCACTGTGTGCATTATGTATCTAAGACAGAGGACCATGGTTTGAGGATGGCTGAAATGTCATAAAAACTTTAAATATAAAAAGCTTTCTTCATTTGCTAAAGATACTTCTTGTATGTTCAAAAACAAGCACTATCATAACCATATTTTTCTATGGAATACTGTGATAACTTCTCAAATCCTTGAATGTTACACACAAAAGAAGTATGGAGTACAAAACCAGTGATTGGAATATGTTCCAACCGTGTATGCATTGGATAAATGCATTGGGTAGATCCATACTTCTCCTTGGCACTAGAAAATAACTTCCTAACATATTACCCTTGGCTATTTATATTTTTTCTTTTTTTTTAGCTTAAGTGTTTACTATGTATTTAAATTTTCAAGTATATCATTGGAATTTTGTAGTATTCTTACCAAAGCCTTTTATAAAATGTTCAATCATTAAATTACTATTCTCTGGTAAATTTGAATAAATGATCAATTGGATTTATGGTTTGAGTACCTGAGAAGCAGAAAATATTTAAGACGTCATTTTGTTTCCACAGTACTTGAGGAACAGCTGTAGAAGCAATGCTTCTAGTTCCACTTCCTAACAACAGAAAGAAGTGAAAACAAAAGGTTCATATTGCACATGGAGAAAGGTAGAAAAACTAAACAATGTAACATTCAGCAACAAAAATTATATGTATTTGTATGTATATAATCTTGATTTAAATGAGAATACAAATAATAGTTGAAAAGAATCTCTGATTTTATGTTACATATAAGCATCGAATGTATTTTTGTTTTTCCTTATTCATTATTATCACTTTTAAAATCCAATTTTTTTCAAAGAATACTGTACTAAACATCGCTGCTCTCATTAATGTGTTGTTTCCCCTTATAATTGGGAGCACAAAAATTTGAAACTCCTGACACTTTAGAGTTAGGCATTTCCATGTGACTGGAAATGGACAACGAAATGTAAACAGAAATGAAATAATAAAACATTTATGTACCAGTGCTTGAAGCTCTGTTTTTTCCGTCTTTTGCTATCTTGACTGTCAGTATTTTAGGCGAGGCCGCCTCTGTTAGCCAGGACCCCAAAGTTAAAAGACAAAACAAAACAAAAAACAAACAAAAACATTAGTCAGGTGACCACATCAATTCACTTATATGTGTGATATGACATAGAAGTAAGCCTTCATTTGTTAAGCCAGAATGCTCTGGGATTTATTTTTTAGTAACCTTTAATTCTACCTTTTTCACTGATTCATCCTAATGCGATCATGGCTGAGCCAGAACAGAAAAAATACATACGTAGTGATTTATCACATGGAGGTCCTTTCTGCGAGTTTCTACCTAGACATTACAGAAGAAAGTTGTGTAGTAACCTAGAAAGACTAATGTTTAAAAATGCGTAACTAAGCATGAGGGCTGTGGTGCTGTGTGAGACACCAGAGATCCATCTGGCTGCCATGTGAGTCACCTTCAAGTTTTTCTTGTGACGTTGAGGGTGCTGTTAAATATCCCATATATCTGTCTCCACTTGAATTTCACAGGTAAATTCATTCGCTGGTACTGGTACTGTCCAGGTGTTTTGATACTATCTATGCTATTGTTTTGCATGTTTTAAATTTACATTATTGATATCATTCTGTGTATGCTTCTGTATCACTTTAAACAAAAAGTCTCTTTTAATATGTAAATTCTGATTCCATTTTCATATCTATTTAAATTTTTCATGTTTGTTCTTCTCTCTTGTATAGTGCCCTTTTCTTTGTTTGCTACTCGACAATATTTTTAAAATGATTTTAAATTCTTACAGCTTTTAGTTTATTGTTTTGTAATTGTTTTCCTTTCTGCTAAGCCTAGTTTCTCATAGTATTTTAGGAGGTTTTTATCAAGCTCTTTATAAGTGGCAATTATTTTTAACCAAGTGCTCCTATTTAACAAGGCTTTCCTCCTTGTTCCACACAAAGACACCTTGGGGAGCCTTGCACGCAAGAGGGGTGAGAGCCTGGCATTTTCTATTTCATTAGAAGCGAGGCTTTCTGTAGCTGATGGGGACATTATTTTTCTAGTCATTGCTTCAGAAATGGATAAGCTTTTCAAAACCTTGTGCTTCTCACAAG
The DNA here is from genome assembly GCA_004027295.1 of Dolichotis patagonum. NCBI lineage: Eukaryota > Metazoa > Chordata > Mammalia > Rodentia > Caviidae > Dolichotis > Dolichotis patagonum. Next base: position 523,069 of record PVJX010000019.1, on the reverse strand, counting down.
GGCCTCAGTTGCAGCTTTACCCTCTGAGAAACAAGGGAACACTACTGGGGGAGTCCTGCACCAGGGAGCAGAAGCCTGGTGCAGGGCGGACACAGTAGAGTCAGGTGCCAGTTTTGTTCTCTTTGAGTTCTTTCTTCGCTCATGGATGGCCCTGAGAATAAGAATAAGGAGATCCTTGTTCTTCTTCCCTGGGAGCTTGCTCATCTTTTTCTGCAAATCTGTTGTATTGATACATGTACATATATAATAGCATTCAAAAATTATATGTGATTATAACAGAATTTTGAATAACTTTGATTTGTAATAACCATGACATCCTTCATATGCTCTTAAAATACTTTAATATTTATTTGACTATTTCCCTGGTCATTTCTCCCTTGATATAAATACAGTCAAATTAGCAACCTGACACATTTGTCATTTCACTTTAATTACATACTATTAAAATTCTGTTTTTAAGACCCAAGGAAGGGCAATGTTTTACTTGACTTTTTACTTCTATACAACTTACCAAAAGCTAAAACCACTTTCTTTCTATAAAAATTCAATAATTATATATGAATAGAATACAAAAGATAAAAAGTAAAATTAAAATATGTAGTGTTTCACTCTCACTATTTATATTTAAAGATTTCACTTTACATAAGAGTTTGCTATCATGGACTTGTTCCATATTTTTAGAATTAGTAGCTTAAGAACTACCTCCAAGTCAGTTGACCCAACTACATGCTCATTACTTTTAATTTCTAGAGGAGGTCCTTATGTGCATTTATACTAAAATTAATAGCATAAGCGACAATGAAAATTATATCTCTTTTAGTTGCCACAGTATTTATCTACTGACGATATCATTATTTCCACTTTTAAAGTTTTAGTGTTGTAATTGAATTTGCACAAGAAAATAAAACAACAGAATTTTAATGTCATAAAATGAAATAAACTCTATGACTCCAAAATATATAGTTGCTTTAGCAGTTGTGGCCCTGTACAGAGGATTACCATCAATAAAATCTCTTATTCTTTAATATCTATATTTTCATGTTTCCTATTTTATTTTGGCTATTATAGGTAAGTATCTGTTGAAGATTCTTAAGTATAATGTAAATCAATGTAAATGATTTGTCATCTCACCTCTGTGTATATTTTTAGAAGTCAATGTGTTGGACTAATAGGGTTTTTTTTAAAAATTTTCATTAATTTTGACAAATTGCCATCCATAAAGATTTTACTAATAGTAGTTAACTTCAGAAGTTCAGGAATTTGCCCATTTTCTGATCTCTATGCCTACACTGGTTATAGTCAAACTTTTTGGTTTTTGAAAGTTGACAGTTGCATTGTCAAAACAAAAAAAAAAGAATCATTGCACATTTTTGTTTAAAATATCAAATTATTAGTGAAGTTGATACTTTGTTCAATTATTTAATTTTGTTTGATATGATATTTATTAATAGATCAAGTACACAGAAAGTTGGGGAGAGGAAGAAAAATCATAACTAGTTTGCCCACAAGATGAACTCTGAGACATATTCATCTGAAATCCATATGTGTTAGGTGTAAAAACTAGAAAGACAAGACACTAAATGGTTTCACCAAAGTGTGCAACTGATATTTGCACCAAAGTGAAAAGTTAGCAGTCCAAATTTTCACCAAGCCAAACCAAGTTATTTTGTATTATCCCACAACTTCTTTGTGAGAAGTTCTGATTTGCATTGATTAGTAATTAAAATTTTGTAACTGAAAATTGTTAAGAAAAACATTAATTTATCATAACTTGTTGTGAAACACTGTTCAAAATTTAAGCTATCTTAAGCATAATATCTTAAAAACATATTTGGTGTGATTAAATAAATTAGATGTCAACTGTAGATCACTATAACCTTTTAATAATTGCTTCCTTTGTCACTATGGATAAAATGCACTCTTTAAATCAAGAGAATAATTATTTTTCCTGACAAGATTTTATAGTGCTTGATTGAGATTTTGGATATATATATATTTTTTTTTCTATGTTTTCCCCTAGGTAACATCTAAATCATTCATATGATTTAGCCTTAATGAGAACCAAACACACATTAACCCTAAAATGCTTGTTTTTCTCAAAGCCACATTTTTACCTAGAAAAATTTATGAAAGTATTTCTTAACATGAAACAAAACACCAGTTTTTAAACAAAGCCTGGGGCCCTTTAAGTTGAGACATAATAAAGACAGCAATTCTTTTCTCCTTTTTACGGTAATAACAGTATTTAGCTAAATTTAAAGAGAAAGAACATGACTCATTTTATTCTTTGCATTAACTTGTCATGTGTTATATTTCCTGTGTTTTTAAACTTGAGAGCTGTGCAAAATAGTCCAAGAACTGACTAAAGAATATTTAAATGGGAAGCAAGGAAGTTTTGCCTATACATCTGTGACAACTATCACAGAAAAGGTAGTTAAAGAAGCAATTTCTGCACATCCACAAACACCCCAGTTGCAGTATCAGTGACCCCGAAGAGCTCATCACTAACCTAACACACCCCAGCCCAGTGATGGTCCCGATAGAGAGGGGCCATTATGATTTGCATTTGGATGTACCCCAAATCCTCATACAGTTATGGGGGTGCAGGCTTTTCAGAGGTGGTTGAATATGCAGTTTGTGATTGATTCATGGGCTAATGATAGGATTGAGGATAAGAGTGCTACCCCTGCCCTAGGGTGAGTAGCCTGCAGAAAATACAGGGATCAGAAAGAGGATTCCCTCTCTCTTCCTCTCTCTCTGTCTCTCTCTCTCTGTCTCTCTCTCTCTCTCTCTCTCTCTCTCTGTCTGTCTCTGCCTCTCTTGCTCTCTGGCTCTGATATCACTCTCTGTCTCTTTCATCTTGCTTCTGGTGTCTTCTGACACGATGAACTGGTATCCCTCTGTTATGGGACACCCTTCCTGAAACTCAGGAGCCAGCCAATTATGGACTGAAACCTCTACAAACTGTGAACTAAATAAACGTTTTCCCCTTTAGTTTTGGGTGTATTTTGTATCAGCAGTGAGAAAAGTAACTAACATGGGATCATTGGTGATTATTAACAATACTAATGAATCAGTGCAAATTGGAAGGCAGAGGAACTCTCAGTGTAAATATCAATGAAGAAGGATGAATTGGAATGGAAGAAAAATAATAAATTTTACTTAATATGTGTTTGTTCATTTTACATGTGCTTTTCATATTCTGACATTTCACACAGAAGGCTCTGGAAGTATAATTCTAAGTATTATGAGTGAATAAAATAAGACAGAAAACTGAACAAATGTGTCTAAGATTCTGTAAGTGTGTGATGCATCTTGACAATGGAGCTCCATAGTAATGCTGTTTTCCCTGCCCGCTGGCGGAATGAAACTCCAGGCCCCATTTGATGTTCACGAGGATGGCTGTTAGGCTCTTTGGAGCCCAGGATTAGGAGACTTCAGTGACTTTGTTTGCCATTTTCCAGGATTATGTGAAGCCAATCCATCAATTGAGGTATTTAAGTGGAAAAAACTGAACTGTATCTAATATCTATTTTATGGCTTTAGATTTTCCTAAAGATAGTTAAATATGCCCTCTATCTTCCATAGCTACATGTGTATACGCTTGAGATAACTCATTTGTTAACACTCTATAAAAGCAAGTGCATTAGTAGCATAAATTTCATTATATTCTGGAAATTAAGTTGCATATGATTAATGAATAGAATGTAAAACGTAGTGAGATTGATTTTTTTAAAAAATGTTATAGTGAACAACGAAAATAAGGTGTCCTACTTTCTGACTTTATTTACAATACCCAAGTGATCTCCAAACTGAATTTTCTTATTTTAAAAATTACATGGAAACTGTATTTGTCCTACAGTGATTAAGTTTACTCAGTGTAATGTCCTTGGTTTATCCATACTCTCAGGAATAGCAAGGCTTTTGTCCTTTGTTTAAATTCCAGTGATATTCCATGATATATTTATAGCATGTGTTCTTTATCTGTTCACCTACCCATGTAAACTTGGGTCGTTTTCATGCCGTGTCCATTGTGAATATTGCTGCAGGTACAGGAGAGCAAACACAGCTCTTCAAGACTGCTTGATTCAACTCTTTTGGGTATATATATATATATATATATATATATATATATATAGCTATATGTGGGGATGCAAGATAATATTGGATAATAAATGGGATTTCTGGGAAATACTTCACAAATCCATTTATATGAGAGAGCTATGATAGTTAAACCTGTAGGGATGTAGAATACAATATGGGCTGCTTGGGGATCTGGAGTTAGAAAAATGAGGAGTTACTGCTCACTGGATACAAAGCCTAATAAGCACTAAGTCTATATATCTTAGCGAGCTACTATACAACATAGTACTCATAGTTAACAATACAATCTTGTGCTCTCCAAAATTTAAAGTGATAGACCTTACACACACACAGACACACACACACACACACACACACACACACACACACATGCAGACACAAAAAAACTTTGGGCTATGCTAAGTGTGTCTATCATCTTGATGGGGTTACGTTATATGAATGTTCAGACATATCCAAAGTTATCAAAATGTATTCATTATGAGCTTTTCTTTGAATAGCAATTGTACCTCAGTGCAGCTACTTTCAGAAGTACACAAATGTATTTAGCTCTATTAATAAAGTAAGACAGGGAGAAAAATAACTTGAAGAAAATGGAGAAACATCCCAGGAAATAAAGACTGTGGAAAGGGAAGGGAATGAGGGCTGGTGGCAGTGGTGGGAAAGCAGGACATGATGATTTTTCATTAAAATTGTTATTTTGCTTTTTGATAATATAAATCCATGATCCATGGTGAGAAAAGTGACAGTAATGCCTAATGACCTCTCTCTGAGTCATCCAGGCTATTTCTTAAACAAACATTATGGTCAGATTTTCAAGAATGTAGGAAAACTGATGTGTAATTTTAAAAATGTGATATACATGATACATGTTCTGTCATATATAGTGGTTACCTAAATGTAGGACAAAGTGCCACTAGAAAGCAAGCATAATTCATAAATTGTTAAAATACATGGGTCATTCTTATAATGATCAGCTAGTCAATCTGTCTCTCCCTAAAATAGCTTCCACCACAGACTAACAAGATTACAGATCCAGTATTTCATTAAGAAGATTTTCAAATATTTCTTTGTTTTAAACAATTCTTCTTATTTAAAAAGGAAGAAGAAATAAAAAAGGGAGAAATGAAACACCGGTGTTTATGATGACACTGTTTTAGCCTACAATTTTGTGCTGTTTTGAGGGAAAGACAAAAATACAGAGAGAAAAATGCAGAAATAAAGGGTACTCTGTACTTTTTATCAGTCTTCTAATTCTAGTCTTATTCTGGTTTACAGTCTAATGCAATTCTTTTAGAATTTCCCTTTCTGTTTTGTATAGGCTTAACTAGAAAATGACCTCTTCTCTATTACATAAGTTTCACATTCCATTAAAGTATTTGCTCTTTTAATCTCTGTTAAACAGATGACATCTAAGAGGCAACTAAAGAAAAGTATTAATGATAAATACCATGAGGCACAAGCACAAATTTCCAGCTTGAGGTAAAGAAAAAAATATTCCCTGACATTCCACTGATTGTCTATCTCAGGTCTGTGCTGCAATAAGTAAGGTGACGTGGACCCCCATGCTAAGTGGAAGGAGAGAGCTCCCTCAAAACAGGACAGGGCAGGAGGCGGGAAGTGAGGAGCGTGCCCACCAGGAGCCCTGGCTTGAGGTGTGAGATGCAGGCGGGCAGGCGCTCAGGGCTCTCCAATGAGGCCAGCAGCCCCTAATGAGCGCGTGTCCCTTCCGTGTCACACTGAGCAATTCTCACCCATATCTTCCTTCTCACAGAGATTTTCCCTGAGTGGTGCAAATTCTCTCAAAAAAGCTGATAGGTCAGAAACCATTCCGCTTAAAAAAGCTCACGTAACGTTTAAGCCTCCTGAAAATGTGATTTCCACATCGTCAGAGATCACATTCATTTAGCAAGTACTTTTTCCAGAATCCATACTGAGACATTTATGTCCAAAATTCATTCTTGAATTAAAGACACCTTGTGATTCTGTTGTTCTCCAATAGGTCAGGAAACCTATGAGACTAATAAAAGCTCTGGATGAATTCTAGCTAACACAAGTGCAGTGGGAAACACATGTGGGACACACATGAAATTATAAATTTTCCAATAGCCACAATGAGCAAATAAAACAAAAGGTACAATAATATTATATATATATATATATATATATGTTGAGAATTTGTTTTCATTAATCTTAAATTTAATGTTAATACTTTTCTAGTTATTATATAAAATACTAAAGTTATGTTTCAATACTTAACTAATAAAAAATGTTACAAATGGGTGTTTTATATTTTTATTAAGATTTTTAAATACTGTACATTTTCTCTTATTTATAGCAGATAAGTCATAATACAATTCTTCACCAGTCAAGTGTGTCTTTAGGCCAGTACGTTTACTCACAAAAATATCAAAATTCATAACGCACAAAAACCATGGTATGAATAAACATGAACACAATTTTACAAAAATATTTAAGGAATATTTGAGCCCCCAAATTAAAATTTCCTAATTATACAAGTCAGTGTTCCTATTCAAGATACGAAGAGTATAGGCGAGAATCTTAACAAACAAATGTAACCACAGAGCTGAATAAAACAAAGCCAAACAGTATTAACAATGTTTGCTATAAGCCTGTTCTCCTTTACTTCCTAACTTTAGTTTCCTAAAATTTATGAACATAGACAATTGTTTACAGGAGTTTTCCAACAGCTGACAAAAAATACTCTAAGTCCGCAAGTTAAAGTGTTTCCTGATCAAACCACTGTACATGTTTCCTAGAGTTTTATTTTAAATCTTTGTTTTTCTAATTCTGAATGACACTTTCCATCCTTTCCTCTGACGAATTTTTAATCTTCTGTGCTTGCTCGAGTCCTGTGTCAAAGTACGTACATGTTCAGGGTTAAATTCATTTATATTGTTCAAATGTGACTGAGGTACAACTTATGAAAATGAATCTCCTAATATAAGAGAGTTATGTTTTGGGCATTGCCAACTCTCTGTGTACCAAGTTCTTAGAGGAAATGATAGAACATGAAAAGTTAAGTTTCTCATATTCTTAGTATAGAAGTTTAAATAAAATACCCCAACTTCACTGAGTTCTCCAATAGCTCTCCCATATCTCTCGCTCTCCATTTCTCCCTGACATTAGGTGTGTCAAATGATTTTTATATGCAAAACATCCAAGGAGTATTTTCCAGACTGAAATCAATAGCAACTCAAAGAACAGCCAGTGATATAGCTGCACAGGTACAATTTAGAAAGAAAGGAAACATTGAAAAATACGGAATTGCCAGTCAAGAGATGGGTGTGGCTTACGTTGCCAAGGCATGTTAACCGTATTAAGATAGTCACTCATAAAGTCACTAATCACGACTAATCACTAGTCGCTCATAAAATGACCACAGAGGGTGCTTAGACTGTATAAATAGTTATATAATTCTAAATCTTTCACCATCATAAGCTTTGTAAATTTTATGATTATTTATAATAAAATAAATTATTTTCACATGTACAAGATGCATGAAATCAGCTTCGTTTAAGTAAATATTGAGAAGCTCTCAGTTTTATTTTTTTAAAAATATAAAAAATTATGAAGTTCAGTAACTGACGCTATCCATGAAGTAGTTTAACCTTTCCATTTTATTTATATGGTATATATCATTTGTACTGTACATCTACTTATAAATGACCTCAAATAATATAAATTATAAAATTTCTTAATCTTTCTATTTGTTTTCTATACATTCAATTTATCCCCATAAGGTGCTCTGAATAAATTTATCAAAACTTCCAAATACATATAATATCATTTTAGGAATGTTTGATTCAGTACAACAGAATAGAAAGAACTTGGAAAAATACAAGAGTTTCAAAGATAGATGATGCACTATAGAAGCCAGAAGAGAAAACCTGGCATATATGAGAATGCAAACCTCGGTTAAGAGGACATTGGTTAACAGGACAGAAATACGATAGCATAATATCCCTGACAGATCTAATCACATGAAAACGAACCTCTTGGCATCCATCGAGAAATACTGTACCATTAATCCTGGTCCATTCTCATGCACACTAACAGTTTCCATGCTAATTAAATGTGCTCCTGGAACATATGTTTTATTTATTGTCTATGCTATGTCATTAGATTTGATATATTCGTGACTCTTGTCACCTGGGGATGGGAAATTCCTCTTGGAAACTAATATCAGTGTCTTCCTCAAGCAAAGGCTACTTAAGTATCGTATTGTCTTAGCAATAAAGAGCAGGCCTTAATTAAAGAACTGAAGCCATTTTCTTGTGCAATGAATATTATTATTAGATACAGTGTGAAAGTAAATTGTAAGCATAGAAATAAGGTAGTGTAAGCCTTATTTCTTTGGCATTTATTCTTATTTTTCACTGGAAAGTTATTTTAAAATCAAAAGGTTTATTGAATTTTATTAAATCATGTATTTCTGGTCAATGACAACTGCTTTATTTTTAAATTTCACATTAATTAGAACTAGTTTGTTAGATAAGCTAAATCCTTCTAAAATTCTTTTCTGTATCAAATAAAGTATCACATAATTTTTGGTAAGAGAAAAGAAGAGTGAGAGAAAATAGAGTCAATTATTTTCACTATCTAAATAAATTGCTTAATTGGGTACATGAAATTATTTAAAATTAATTTAACTACTTGTAGAATTTTAAAATAGTAGAATTTCCCAGAATTTTAATTGAGTATGTCTCTAAGGATAAAAGATCAAAATATTGGCCTATTATATAGTGTTTATTTTTTATTCTTTGAATTCTACGTCCCAGAAGTTTTTGAATTTTCTTTTGAAACAGTCTCCCTGTATAGTTCAGGCTGGCATCGAATTTACAGCAATCCTCCTGCCTCAGTCTCCCAAGTGCAGAGATTACAATGTGCACCACCACCACACATGGCTAGTCCGTGACTTTGAAAGAAAAAAAGAAAGAACGTGTCCTTGACTGTCTTACTTATTTTTTTTTTCTTGCTGAGACAAAATACTCAATACCTATAAGTTAAAAAGGTCCAGATGATTTAGCTCACAGGCTGCAAGATTTCAGGGCACAGCTGCACATGGCAGAGTGGCAACAGTTCATGTTGGAAGACAGTAAAGACAAACAAGAGCAAAATAAGGGAAGACAAGCCTCCTTCTGCCCCTTTTGCCTTTTACAGACTGTTAAGAGTAGGACAGTGACAATCCAGTCAGTGGACTGACGGATCCAGCAACCCCCCATCCTTAATCACATCATGCTTAATCCTAGCATTGAACTATGAATCAATCACAAACTCTAGGTTGAGCTCCTTGGAAAATCCGCATCTGAAAGTCCAAGAGGTTTTGGGGGGTCATGTAGACACAAACCATAGAGGCAATGGAATATTGTCGTTCTAGAGGCATAATATCTCAGGATCTTTCATCATTTGCTAATCTCAAAGATTCTTGGTTCAAACAGTCCTTTCTTTCTTACATTTACATATAATTCAATATCTAGTTTTAATTTAACATTTCAGCTCTAAAAATTAAAGCAAGAAGAACCCAGAATGAGATAACTTTACTTTTAGTAATATTTGCAATTACAAGACAGAGAAGCCATACAGAATTTGGAAAAAAAAATAAGTAGTGTTTCAGTGATAAATGAGACCAGAGAGGGCAGGGAGAAATGGGGATCTAAATCCAGGTTAGAAGTGCCTAAATCCAGGACAGTAATTGCAGCATATGTTTTATATGTGTTGCATTCCTTACACAATTAAAGTTAGAAGGTATAACTGAGTTTGAAGACATTTGAAAGCCTGGGTTGAAATTAAGTTTTCAGAAAGTATGATATTTAAAAAGGGTTTTTGTAAATTCTCACTGAAATTATACTTGAAACCTTCACTGTAAGACCTCTGCTTTTAATTCTTGGATTGTCAATTAGTATAGAATAATACTTACATCTGCATAGACAAAAACAGTCAGTGTTACAGGATTTGAACATTAATTTAAAAATAGTGCTTAAGAGAAACAAAAGAACATACTGTAAAACAAGAGGTTAAATAGACGTCAACACAAAGTGTCTGAATCTAGATTTTAAAGGTCACACTTTAATATTATTTATACAATTTCAAGCAGATCGGGGACTACAGATTAAAAGTGACATATTTAATGAGCTATTTCAACAATGAGATTTGAAAAGTTAATTTTCTTGACAGAAGAATAATCTTTGAAACAGTGCAAAGAATGTATAAAAAGTACTCAAGCTATTATTGTCCTCTTTTAGCCAGACATACAAGTGAATCTTATAAGAAAAACTCTGATGATATGTAAGATTTTAATTCTTACAAAAATTCTATACAGCAAGTACCTATTTTTAATGAAGTTTATATATTTTTATTCATACATACACTATGAAAGTATAAATATAGATCTGGAAAACTAAACCAAAATAAGTATTTCTTGTTTCCAAGGATTTTAAACTGTTTATTTGATTAATGTTTCTCAATCAGTCAGTCTAGTATTTACTTGTGCGGTTTCAAATCTCTGAATGGGGTGTCTGTCAGAGCTTTATAATTGATATGTTATCTCTTTCTCATTGTATCCAGTTGTATTAGCCTTCTTTTTTACTGAATGTAATATATTTAAATGTGTTTTTCAATTTCATAAATTGGTTTTCCACTTGTTTGCTTTCTATACCTTTCATTATTTTGTTCTTAAAATTTTTCTCTGTGTTTTCACATCTAAGCGTACACATGTTTTTTCAGTTCATAAATCCAGCATCCCCCCAGGTCTCCCTGGGTAAGAACTTCCTAGCTGTCTTTTCAGCCACGCTATCGCATGCTAATGCATTTGCTCTTACTTTTCAACTCTATTCTCTTCTTAAAAGCCACTGCATCTTTTCCTAAGCTTGATGCTATTTTTTCCTCTTTGATCATCTTTTCATCATATAAGCTATAAGCTATCAAAGAGTGGTGGAGGTACGAGAAATTTTACCATGTTTGTAACGTTTCTAATATTTCTCATTCCCGTGAAAAAGAAGGGAAAAGCTTGGCACTTTTGCAGTTTTAACTTTTAGCACTGAAGTCCTGTGGCCCCTCTAAATAAAGTGGAGCAGAGCTACGGAGAGAGAAGGCTGGAGGAGGTGACAATGTCTGTGGACCAATGAGTCTTCCTTCCATTTTGATCATACCTAATTCTATGTTCCTTTCTGTAATGAGCATTCTCAGCAAATAATGTTTTCATTTTTGTTCCTAATGAGATCTTATCATCTTGTCAGTTTACAATGTGTGAAAAGGTAACACAGAGGGTTCCTCCCATTTCCTTTTTTTTTTTTTTGGGGGGGTACTAGGGATCGAACTCATGACCTTGCACTTGCCATGCAAGCTCTTGAGTCACTGAGCTAAATTGCTGGCCCCTTTAGCATCTTCTCAATCACTGGGGACACTTAGAACTTGATAGTCTTCTCTCTTTTGAGGGATCTACTCTCCCTTTGGGGTAAGACAGTCAGCGGTACCCTTGAAGAATTGTACTTATCTTGGGTCAAAATCCAGGAAGAGTCCCATTCTATGACTGACTGAAGGCATGGAAAGCCATGACTATTCTAGCTCACACTGTCATTACCCAGAAGAAGTATTTTTAGCGCCAGATTTTTCCCACTGGGTTGCCAAAGCTTTAATAGGGCCTTTTGAACAGCTCAACTTCTCCCTCTGCATAATTTACAGTCCTTTCCTTTCCTCCCACTGTAACTATTCCAAGTGGTATTTCCTAAGAAATACCCTACACTTTCGGCTTTGTTTCTAGATGAGCTTTCTGGGGAATCAACCTTGCAACAGTAAGTTATGGAATACTACAGGCCTTTTATCTGCGTGTGAACTCATTAACAGTGAATTTACAGAAGGAAGATGACATATCTCTATCTGGCCCCAAATGTTTGACCCAAGTCTCTATTCCAACTCCACCTCTCACCTCTCAACAGCAGTTGGCACTGACAATGTCCTAGTGGTTTGTCCATTTATTTCACTTCTGCACTTTTCCTGTGTGTATTGTGAGTAATGGATTTATTAGCCTTTCCTTCAGATTAACTACTTCCTTAGCATATTCTGTAGAAATTCTGATATGCCTCTGACTTGAGAATGATCCTGTTTCCACAGTTTCTTGCATATTTATTCTTGCATGCCATTCCTTATCTCCACAGAAATGATGGAGAGACAGGGAAATCAGAAAGCACAAGCAGAGATCACAGTTTTGAAACCCATAAACATGATATCCTTTATATAAAAAGTAATATACCTGTTTCTACTACAAAGACAGAAATTAAAATGGAGCACTGAAAAATATTAAAACAAATTTTAACAAGTATTTCATTTCTATAATGGTATTTGAAGGTCAAACTAAAACATAATTATTATCTTTAAATTACTATGTTAATAAAAAGCCACTCAAAGAAGGGAAAAATTGCCTCAAATTTTCTAATTGAGGTTGCTTAACCCAGAATAGTTCAATATGGAAAGGTTTAAATTTAAAAATCAGCCCAACTTGATTTGAATTCCATATGTTTTTTGACTACTTTTCTCAGTATTTCCACTGCTATAAAGGAGATTAGTATAATCTTATGGGATTATTGTAAGATTTACAAGCAAAAATGTTTATGAAACTTTACTGTGGCCTGTATCACTCACACACACACACATACACACACCCCACGTGCACACACAATAAATGGCAGATATTGCTTGTGCATAATTGTTTTTCTGTATTAAAGACTGAGAACATAATAAGTAGAAGACAAATGTATCATTTAATGCTACATAATACACAGAACTGAAAACTTTGATTCATAGTTTTTCCTAAAATCATTGACCTTGGGAAATGTTTCAAATATCTTTGCTGCTTGTTTTTTCTCTACTGGTGAAAATTAGAGATCTTCACTAATGATGTCTGGAGGCTATGGATTATAGGTATCTATAAGAGATAGAAGAAACTGTCTTGAAGCATTTTAATATGTTAAGCAATGAGCTATTAACACTTTCTTCAAAATCTCTTAAAATTTATAGAGGTTTCTCATCATGAGACTCAAAGATCAAGGTTGTCTTTGTTATACTATTTGCTTGGCTTATTTGTTGTCAGTGAGCATATGAAATGTGATAGTAACTAACATGGGGATTACACAATTATTAATCTACTTGGGATATTAAGTTTTAAATATTACTTTAAGTACATTTGAACAGCAGAACTGTCAATTCTTTAAAGCAGTGTTGAAAGAGAGAGAGCATGAGAAAAGTTCTATTCGTGTGTGTGTGTGTGTGTGTGTGTGTGTGTGTGTTTACATAGTTCCAAGCCAAAACAAAAAGAATGGCTCATTAAGTTTTGGATATAGTCTAGTCCTCATACTGAACATCCTATGAAACCATGGAAACATGAACAAGAACACAGTCACAACACATGATATAGAGGATTTATAGCCTGTTAAATATGTTCCAAAAATATTCGTGGTGAACAAACTGCAAAATAATTTGATGTTGTAAATGTTCTAATAAATTTTCAAGGGTATTAATTCCACATGTTAGTATCCCTGAGGAAAATTTCTAGAAATCATTTTCCAGAAACGACAAGCCTGTGGCTACTATAAAACCCACAATCTTTGATGTAAGATATACTTATTACTTGTGTCCCACCTATATTTCAATCTGTTGGTCACGGAAGATTTTTCAGTCTATTTCAGTACTGACTCAATCACAGCCTGTAAACATGAATTTTGGCGATGAATGTAATATTACAAAAAGAACAGAACTATGATTAAGATAAGAGGCTTTGGATTGAAGCCCTGGGCTTCTATTCTCTCCTTATTATTTACTTGCAATTTCTGTGAGTTTCAATTTCCTAAACTGTTGATTGGTGAAGCTTATGTCCTTAGAGTTATTGAGCCATTACATGAACAATTTGGTGAGATAGATAGTGGTTAAAATAAAAGCTTATAACAATAATAATATTGGGAGTCAGTAACAAATGTCAGATTAGTTTGGCAGCCTGTTAGAAAATGAAAACTTCAAAATTTTTTTCTAAATTGAATTTGTAGCTATTATGAACAAAAGGTACAGTTAGTATTGTAAAAATAATTTTTCTCAATTTTGTATTTGTGTTAAATATAAATTTGACATTAAAATATAAAGTGACACTATGAATACTATGAATTGTGTACATGAATATAAAAGAAAAAGTTATATTTACTCATTTCATTATTTTCATTTTCCTAACTTTACTTATTACCCTGTAGTTTTCATATTTGCAATGGTAACTTTCTCAAACCTAACTTCCAAATTATTTTCTTTAAAATATTTCCAGACTAATACTCATAAAAGAAATCTAATAATATTAACAATAATAGACTTCCCCACAATTTATTGAGAATTTTCAGCATTAATCAATACTTTTGTCTTATGATAGATTTATGAGAAATTTTAAAAATGAAATGAGGTAGAGTAATAGGAATGAGTCACACAGCATTACATACTTGTAACATTTATTTTCTACTTTTAATTTCTTCCATAGCATTTCTTACTATTGATATGTGTCTGAGTGTGTGTTGGAGAGAAAGAGAAAAAGCGTTTTGAGACTGCTCTGGACCGCATGAATGAGTGAATGTGTGATCCTAGGAGATCCTAAATAACACAGTAAAAGCTCTGCTCTCATTAGAATAGAGAGCCCTTCAATAATTAATCTGGGTCCTGGCTAGAAAGAAGACAAAAGTGAAAGTCTTATTTCATTTAACTTCATGAGTGTGCCTGCAAGGGTGATTGACTCATCTATGACAAAGGAAGCATGAGCTGCCTCATGCAAGAAAGACTGATGTCGCTTAAAACCACAAAAGTACATTTAGTTACGTAGACCCTGGCCTTTGTTCTGTGCCTGGAAGGAGCATGATTCTACCGAAGATCAGGGAGTGTCAATCTAATTCAAATTTTTCAAACTTTTGCCTGGATATTTTTGCCATTCTATTTAAAATGGAATAAGAATTGCATCACTTAGATTATGTCCAACAAAGTGTTCTCAACATTTACCTCAGTGAATGCTGAGCTGGCTCCTCCTTCTTTCACGTATTTGCAAAGCTGCCAACACTCACACTGCTCCATTTCTAAACAAACAAAACAGGAAGACATGATTTAAACAAAAAATGGGGCTTGCTATGGCCACTGGCTATGCTCAACAACATGGACTATATTTTCTGCAAAGCTGCTACATTCTCTGCAAAACATTGACTTCTAATTGATATTTTCAGAATAAAGATTATCTTGAGAAGAAAAATGTCAGCACTAGTGGCTTACTAGCTATTGAAATCTGAATTTTGCCCCTCTTCCTCCTCTTTCTCCTCAACTATTTCCATCTCCTCATTCTTCTTTGCAATCTTTCTTTTTTTTTCTTTTGCATAAAATTTCTTCTTCTGACTCTTCTATGCTTTGTGTGGGTATCTAAGTTCATGTGTAGTGAAGCTTAGTAATCAAAGTGATGGCATAAAGAGGTAGAGTCTCCAGGAAAGTGGTTAAATCGTGAAGCCAAAACCTTCATGAATTGAATTAAGGTCCTTACAAAGCTTTTCACAGTGTGTAATTCTTTCAAGTTTAATCGTAGACGTCTCCCATGATATGAGGACACAGAGTCCAATGCTCCCCCTCAGAAGCATGACCAGCTTTTCAGACGACACTGGACTTGACGAGGTCTTGATCTTGGCCTTCTCAAACTCCAGAACAGGGGGAGATAAGTTTCAGTTACTTAAAATGTCCCACTCTCTGATATTTAGTGATAGCAGTACAGGTGGTCTAAGACAGTGTCCTTTAGGAATGTCCTATCCTACGTATTTTCTACTCAGGTGTATTTGCACAAAGTTGCTAAAAATGTTAAACATTTAGATCCTATCTTTGAAAATATTATTTCCAATTCTTCCCTAGTACCATGAACTGTCAATGTTTCCTCAATAGTATATCCAGATATGCTTGAACTTTTAATTATAAATAATCAGATAAACCTCCTTGGCTGTGATACTGCCACTGAGTAAAGCTGTTGATGTTTGACAAAGTGAATCAATAGAGAAATATATGTGTGGTCTTTTTTTCTTACGCAGTATATCTCCACTTTACATAAATGATGTCCTGGTAATATATTAAGGACTAAAATTTTGATTCAATTGAGATCACAAAAGTATGTATTTATGTCACTGAGAAAAGACATGAGTTTTCTATCAATTCAGTTTTGTGCGTTTAACACACTGAGTATCACAGCTGATTACTCAGGTATGGAAGAACATGTTTAAAAAAATCCAGAATTTCAGGAGAGCTGATTTGCATTCTATCATTATTACCCTGAAGGGAAGTGACTTTTATTTAGTTTAACTTCTCTGAACATCAATTTATTTGTTAGTAAATTGAGAACAGTACTAATACCTAACAATAGGGTTGTTGTATCTGTAAAGAATATCCATGAAGCTTTGTTTAGAAGATATTAAGACATCAGACTTTTCCCTTGGCATGGTTCTTTTGGTAATCATATAATAAAAGCAAAACAAAAGATAAATAATTACACATTAACTGACACTACAAATCTCTGATATTTTTACTTGGAAAATTTCTTTCAATGTCTTCCACATGTTACAAACGTTGATCAAAAATAAATAAATAAATACAAAAAATCTGTCACAACCTGAAATAATCTAAACAATGACATGAAAGATTAATAATCTTCCACTGTCTTTGAACAAAAGGTATTGGCCTCTGGAAAAACAACTGAAAAGTTAAATATTGCCAACTTATAAATGAAGTTAGACTTACGCATAATATAGTTAATTATACTTATTTTTTGTGAAATTTAGTGTCTTTCCTTTTAACTAACTTCCATAGTAATGAATCCATTACAAAGTACTGATGCATACAAAAACAGTTACAACAAATAACTCATTCTCTTGGCCTGAAGCCACAATTAAACTTCTTTGTTCTTCTGCATCGTCTTTAGATAGTAAACATGTATTAAGTCTAGGATGTCACAAGCTGAAAGATGCACTGACTGATATTTTCAGGCACAGTAATAACACTTTTCAAGGAGGAAAAAAAACCTAGAAGCTTATTTTTGTTGTTATATTTAATCATGTCACCACCCACACATACACACACTCATGCTCCTGAATATGTAGAAGATAGAGCTCTTTTTTTAAACTTTCCTAACAATTCAATTATTGCATTTTCTTTTTAAGTTCTACTGCTGTGGGCAGAGGGATAGATTAATGATAAATAAGATTAAAGATAAAGAAGTATATGGGAAACTAATGACAATTTTCATGTGAATTTCACTGTGAACACAGGGTCTGACTCCGATTCATCTGAGAAGAAAGGCTTCTTAAGATTTTTTTTTTTTTTTCCTGGAGGCAACATGACTAAAGACATCTGGATAAAATACATTATACTCCTTTTTTAACTAATGCCAAAAATATTAATTAGCCTAGAAAACAGTGTGTATTTACTCACACAAAATCTCACCACATTTATAACAACTTCCAAGAATAAAATGGCGCATAATTTTTGGAAATCTTTGTAACTTCCTTTTCTAATAGCAAGACTATTAACAGTGTCAAATAATTTGTGGAAAGAGTACAAGGAAAGATATGTCACCTCTAAAAGGCTATGTTATTGGATTTGTTTTGGAGGAAGACTAGATGATAGTCACATCTGTTATACATGTGACTATATAGGTTTTTGCCATTTGAATTTCAACTTGAACATTTCAGGAGGTTTTGAAGACAATGATGACCACTTTGGTTACTAAAAGTTGCTTTCCTTATGCAACACCTCCCTCCAAAAAAGAAGCCAGTAGAACTCCGTAATAGTGACAGTTTTGTAGGAAATTTATAGGAAAACTGACAGCACACCATGTAGACAGTCAATTTCTTGGCAAATAGATGTATAGATGATTGATAGATGATAGATAATAGATGATAGATAGATAGATAGATAGATAGATAGATAGATAGATGATAGACAGATTCGTGGTACTCCCAATTATGTTCATACAGAGATTTCCCTGGAAGTTTTGTGTAAGTAAAACTATGTTTTCTGAAGAAAGTATTTTACCCTTCTTCACTTTACTTAAGACTGTATTTAGCAAAACTTCATTCTCACTCCCATTGAACAAACACAGGGCTCCACTGAGGCCACTTAATTAAGATAGAAATTTTGTTTAGGCCAGACAAGTTTTGGATAGGGCACACCTAATCAAATACAGTAGAAATTAGAAACAAATAACTTGAGATATGAAAGAAAAGTTAGAAAAAAAATTCAGAGTTTCCTTGTGTTGCATATAGTTCTGTGTTTTCACTGCCACAGACCTACTTAATATTTTCTTTATCCTTGGAAAGGGTTACTGAGTACTTTTAGATATTCACTTCTGTGTTAGAATTACTTGTTTCTACAGAGGTTATATGCATATCGTTGTTCCCTTGCTTGTCCCTTAATATTGCGTGGCAAGAGAGCTCAGCAGAAAGTATTGTGTACAGTGAGGCCTCAAGAGACCAGTCTGTCTCGGAGACTGTGGAAGGGAATGGGCTGCTCCTTTTTCACTAAAGACTTTACCTCTCCATAAAATAAACACTCTTAACTCATAGCATGGGGTCTCTGAAAACATACATATCTTGAGGGAAAACAGCTCAAGCAAACAAAGGAAAGTAGGAGGCATAAGTAGTTTTATTTTATTGGGAACATGTGGTTTGTAAGGAACAGTAGAAAATCAAATGACAAGAGTAAAAACACAAAAAAATAAACTTCAGTGTAATTCTACAACATAAAAATGTCAGCATGATTCCCCGGATTATAATGCACAATGAAATCTTGCTTTTGACTATAAGAGGGAAACACAGGGTTGAAAAGGTCTTAAATGGCCTTAGCAGATGGGATTTCTTGGAGCTATTACTGAGAAAGTTTTAGTCATAGTTTATGAGCTTAACACAAATATAGTGCAGAAAGGAATGAACCTTCAATTCGATGGCATATGTGTCTGTAACTTGTAGAATTTCAAAAATTGCAGTCTTACACAGTTATTTTATACCTGTGAATCCAGATATAAAATTTCAGGTCAAAAAATATCCATACCTTAACGTTTGCATAGAAATGGCATGTATTATATGTTAGAACATCTTTATTTATGTTTTTATTCCCAAATAATATATTTGTATTATTCCAAAATTTAGCAGTTTAAAAACAGATATCTGTGTCATCTATTTTCTGCGGCTTTGGATTTGGGTGCTACTTAACTACGTGAGTCTGCCTCTAAGTTTCTCCCAAGGTTTCACAGTAGTTGAACTCTAGATAAGGGCAACTATTGCTATTTAAAACAACGCTGGGCTTGGAGGATTGCTCCAGGGTTTCTGGACTTGCCGAGTGGACGAGTTACATGCTGTTCATAACATTTTTTTCTCTACAGTACTAAATGATAAGGGAGATGGAAAGAATAAAGATGGAACCCGCAGTCATTAGTAACCTAGTCCTAAACAGAACATAGCACCATGTTTATCGTATCTTATTGCTTAAACCCTTAGGAGAGCAACATGGAAGGGAACTACACACCCTAAAACCGACAGGATCCGAAGATTATCAGAGGCTATCTTAGAAATTAGCTAGCACATCATTTATTAGTTTAGTGATTCATATGATTTATACAACATTCATATTAGATTTTAATTATTTTATTCATTGAATATTTGCTAAGTACATACCACAAGCCTAATGAAAATCATAGGATAGCCATGTGACAGCATCAATACAAGTGAGAAAAGGTGCAGGTGGTTTGGGATCAAGATTCCTTAAAAGCACTAGTGTTTCAGTGACCATGAAAAGACAGATGTCTTCTGAAGTGACATCTAATCTGAGGAAGCAAAGAATAAAATACACATGTTGAGGGTAAGAAATCACTGTGAATTTTGTGTGTGGTTCAGTGTATTTAGAGGATAATAGAAGATTAGGATTGAGAAGGGGATAGATGTGTTTGTAGATAAAGAAACCTTCTGGAAACCAATAGCAGAATCAAAAAATTCCTGGACTGTTCACAAACACTTATCTTTTAAAAACATAATGTTTAACTGTCTTTAAGAAGTAGAAAACAAATGATAGGTAAATATCCTTGAACCCAAAGGAGTACAACTTTCCAGAAAGATGAGGATGCAAGCATCTTGCAGAGATCAAATGACAGATATTCCTTTTATCACCCCGAAACCCTCATCACCTTTGTTCTTCTTCCAGGCCAACGTGTTACTAAATCATTTCCCACAGGACAGCATTAATAGCTCCAAACCCTATCAGAATGACCTGGAAGGACTCTTCTGTCATCTCATATTTTTTTCGACATTCCACATTTCATTTATGGGATGAGAGAAATCCATAGAAAGTGAGTTTAGAGAATTGATTTTCCATGAAAGGAACCCATCTTTCTTCCTTAAATAGCTGCTTGTAGTGGAATCACTATTTTACCTAACTTTTGGATTCTGCATGCAGCGCCTTTTCCTCTCATTTTACAAGGAGAAATAAAGCACCTTGAAAGCCAGGGAAATACACAATAAGTGATACAGAAATCTAGAACACCAAACTTTTTTCTATTTCTCTTTATTTTATAGCCCATAATCTCAACGTGAAATCCCTATATTTATTCCCACATTAACTTGTCATTGTTAATGATGTTTAAATATACTCATCTCTTTTTGTGATTCTCACTTTGTCCCTTAAAATATTATTCAGTAATGCATTTCTTTACAAAATATGTGACCAAATTTGAAATGAACAATCATCAAGCCATGTTAACTTTATAATATAAAATCATGAATGTATTTGAAGAAAATGAATGGGTATAGTTAAGAATTACATAAATCAATTTACTTGAGACAATAACATAGTTATTTTATTCCGTAATGGAAACAATTCATTAATTCCTTTTTTTGGAACTAATATGCACTCAAATATATATAATATATATCTCAGTGTACAAGGTATTTATATATATGATATGGTATATACATGTGTGTATATATATGTATACATATTACATACACTTATAAATACAGTTAAACGTAACACATTATGTTTATTTAGGCATATGCACACACAGGCACAGATGTTCATGTAATAGCTCATGCTTTATGATTTAAGTCATTAGATTTAAGGTTCCATTCATAATTTCAAGTGAAATTGCTATTATTGCAACTTTTTTCAAATTATACAAACCACTATAAAATGATCTATATTTTCCTCTGTGTAGGTTAACATTTCTTTTATCTTTGTATCTTTTTCAATTATACATTCCCATTCCTGTGGACACACATGAACATTTGTTTGGGGAACACAAGAATGCATGTATATCAGTTTTGTGTGTTATATAGACTAATAATAGTAGGTATTGAGGAAAGAACAGTCTAAGATGTTTTTGTCAAATGAAAAATTCACTACTACAGGCTAAGACAGTCCAATTTTCACTTCTGCTGTCTCAGTAATCTTAATGATAAAGGAGATTTTATACTAGTTGAGCAATTAGAATGAGAAAATGTGGAAAATCAAAAGCCAAAGCTGAGAGAGGAAAGGCCTAGCATTCTCAGTCCTACTTTTCTCCAGTGATGTGGGAGAGAAAGCAGGTTGGGCAGGGACTATGCTTGCCTACTCTTCTGTCTCTGCTGGAAAACTTTCTAGAATGTCTTTTTTATGCCATTTAAAAATATACAAAGAGGGTTTGCAGAATCTTCATACAAAATCCTTAAATCTAAGATTATTGTTACACTTACAACATTCAGAATGTAATTTTCTTTCATTAAAATAAAGTCTTGTCTCACACTAAGATGACAAGAACTCCACCATATATATGTAAACAAGTATCATTGAAAAATATTACAAGGCTCTCCCCATGGTGACATTGTTAATCATGTTGTTGACTTTCAATTGGTTTTATATCTAATAAGATTCATAATTTCTTTGTATTAGTTGTACGAACTCTGATTAGGAAAACAAAGAAATAATGTACATACTTTGCTGCTTATTCAAAGCGTACTTTGTCTAGTGTCAGAAGGCACTGAAAATTTCCTATTGCTTTTCACTGATTCCTTTTCCCTGAAGTTACATCTGTAAGACATGTAGGAAAATAGACATGGTTTTGAAAAGTCAGCATAGTGGCACTGGTCTGAAGGAGATGGCTATCATGAGCTACATCATAGCCCCAAACACTAGAGTCAGCAAAATGTCTTGCTGCCTTGTTCTATTATCTGGAAAACATGCTACGTAAATCTGGCTTGATAGCTAGAAGAGTAGAAAAGTGAATCAAACCTAGAAACATTTTCCACAGGGAATAAAAATATGGAGAATGTCTCCAGTATTGCCAATTTAATAAAAATGGACATGGAGTTACAAAGCTAGCATATCATCTGTTTAAATTTTGCATGTTAGATACAGAAGAAACATCCACCTTATCTTGTTGGTGGCTTTTATCTCTCACAAATATTTTATCTTTAACTTTTTTCAGTCTTCTGAAGTCATGCTGCTTTTTGCCAATATTTATGACCAGCGATTTCCTTAAAAAATGGAGTGTTAAAACACTGTTCCTTCTTATCTTCAGTGCCACAACCCAGAGATCACAACATTATCATCTGCTTTGACACTGTCCTGAATGAATTAAACTTCACTGTAGTTCCTGTTCTATAAGGCTCTATGCCATGCCCATACACTAATGCTTTTACCACTCCTTTCATCATTGCTTTTGCATGTTGAGTCCGTGTTTTTCTCCAGTTGCTCCAGATGTAAAATCGTGGTTTGAATTTGTCCATTCTTCCTATGGTTACAATTCCGACTGAGAGTTCTAACTCCTGTGGTGTTATTTTCATTGGTGTCAGACATCCCAAGGTTCTGTCTGGATAATGGCTTCACTTTACTTTTCCTTTATTCACTAATGGTGTTCTACATTCTGATCAGTCCCTAAGGCCTTCTGCTTTTGCCCACACTACTGCCTCATCAACTTATGGACAGCCCTTATTTCCATTGTTTTCTCTTACTTCTTGAAATGCTACCACAAGTGTGGCTTTTCTTATTTTCTCTCAACAACCCAGGAAGATACACTTGCATTACTGCTACAGGCTGTGAAGGAAGAGGATAAATGTGGCTGCCTCAGGTTAATGCAGTTATGCCTTCTGGGTTTAATTGGAATCTTGGTGTGTATGCCATGGAAATCACCTGTAGGGCCACTCAACATGCATTAGTATAACAAGTACTAACTTCAAATGCAAAAATAAGGTTTAAAAATATATTTTGCAGTAAGAAGAAAATAGTTTCCACTATCATTCCTTTTTCAAACAATTAAATAAAATGAGTTGATTGTTAGGAACTTCCAAAGCACATACACACAAAACAAGCAAATTTTCTCTTTCTTACCCAAATACAAAAGTGCTTTTATCGGTGCATTGAAAATAGTATTTAAATTTAATAAGTAGATATAAGATTCATGAGTCTATGCTATTATAGCTATGTATCATCGTGGTATATTTCTTTATATCACTGAAGTTTGCAAAGTTATAATCCCTGAAAAATGCAAATAAATTAACAAAAAAGGGGGAATACTATAAAAATTATATGTAGTTTTCTTTTTAGTTCAGTTAGAGATTTTTCTCCTTTTCTTGAGGCAGTAAGCCAGAAAACTAAAAATAAAATTATTAAATGAAGCTCAGGAAAGTTAATTTATTTTAGTATAAAAATAACAATGGCATTCTAAACAACAGTGTAAAAATTTTAGGTATTAGTACATTCACACAGCCTGGTGGACACGTGAGTTTTAGGGTTTTACGTAATAAGGTTTTCTGTCTGTATTTTTAATTATGTTCTTTTTTCTACATTTTTTTTCTTTTAAATTGGTTCCCATTTTAAAAATTGGTTTAAATATTCATTACTAGGGGGGAAAAGAATGCAGCTTTCACATGTATGAGTTGATTCAGATCATTTTTTGTTTTCAACATGTTGAGCACAGCCAGTCATTTTTTAAAAAGGGTATCATCATTTCTTGACAATTAGAGCAGATGTACTGGAACTTGACATAGCCTAAATAAATAAAGGCCTTGAGAAAATCTGAAAGAGTGCTGAATCACTTGAAGTGATAAACTCAGACTAATCATATA
Source organism: Dolichotis patagonum (assembly GCA_004027295.1). Classification (NCBI taxonomy): domain Eukaryota; kingdom Metazoa; phylum Chordata; class Mammalia; order Rodentia; family Caviidae; genus Dolichotis; species Dolichotis patagonum. Next base: position 498,818 of record PVJX010000019.1, on the reverse strand, counting down.
TTCGAAATTAATTATTTCTCACTCATTATAGTTTGCTATGTTTTCTGAGTTTTGCCTCTCCTTGATATTTCATTCTTTTATATTTTCACTGAAGCTTCTTATTTGACTGGTTTCTATCATTTGGTTACTTTGGAGAAAATGTAATCCCACAGGAAAAAAATATTAAAAAATTAACATCAAGTTTCCCAGTAGCAGATTTTCTGATCACACGTGTAGCTTGTAAGAATATATTTGCATTCAAAATATATCATTATCCATATCTGTATATATACATCAATCATCTATCTATTATCTATCTATCATCTATCTCTGTCTGTCTCTTTAGCTCGCTAGCTAGCTATCTGTCTGTCTGCTTATAATCTGTCTTCCCGTCTTCCCTGAAAAAAGCCTTGTAACACTGAACTTTTAGCAAATAGGAGAAAAGTGAGTAGACTTATGTCATCTGCTGAGTAAAACTGACCTAAAAGCAACCTCCACATTCAGAGGGAAACCCAGAGAGACATCTTGAATTTGTATTGTTTGTGTAACACTTCTGCTATTTTTGTGAAAATTTACTTGCAACAAAATGTATCTCTTTAAGCACTTCAGTTTCACTTATTGTATGTTATATTATTATCCATAATCATGAATGATTCTTGCCTATCTTGTAAATTCCAAATTTGCAGCTTTTCAAAGCAAGCATCTTGGTTTTATAATTTTTGACATGTTTTTTCAACATGACACAGTCAAGTAAATATGTCATTTGTTAACAGTGCTTTTTTGCTTTAAATTAAGGAAATTTTACACATTTTATCTTCTGTCTGGAAAGATTCATTTATTCTGCTATGTTCTTGTCTCAGTGCAATTCAGAGCCATATAAAAACTGGTTGATATTGATGTCATTTTTGTAATGATAAGGAACTGACAAAATCTTTTCATATGGTTGATTTTGAAATTCAGATATTTCATGTAAAACATAATTTAGAGTGATACAACTTGTGAAAACATTAGATGAAATGACAGGCTCCCAATTTGCTTTTCATATTTGTTTATTCTTCCATTTCTCCAAAACTATTTTTCCTTGAATCTCTTTTGTCTTATTTTGTCTCTAAATAGTGCACCAGTACTCACAGACAAATATATACCAAGACACATGCATCTCCTGTGCTTCCTTGTTTTTCGTTTTTTTCTTTGCTTTTCTTTTCTTTTTGAAATTTTCTTCAAAATTATTCCACACACTTGAGGTTTTGCTCTGAAGAGCTGTAGACTTGCTGTTAGAAAAAGTCAAATTATATTACATGTTCTCAGGTTGTCAGAGAACAAGAAATGTTGTTAGGAAAGGTTTTCCTCCACTGACACAAATATGCACCAGTGAAGTGAGTGCTGTATTTGGCTCTATCAGGGATGCCAAAGTTGTCTTTGAATGTGCAGATTTTGTTTCCTTACCAAGATAAATATTTCCTTTTCTATAAAAAAGCATACTTTAGGCACAGTCAAGGCATCTATTAGTGGACTTCAGTCTAAGAAATTGAGCATAAAAATGAAAGATGCTTCTATTTGGCTTTGAAAATGAAGTATCAGAGGCATGAAATTATATTATTGACCTAGAAAATTAGTGAAGTATTTGAAATCCTTATGTATTTCTTATCTGAGCTCCTTAAAGTGTTCTGTATTAATATTCTCTTTGTATTATTGAACTAGAATAGAAGAGAAAAGCTCTTCCTAGGAAGTTTCTGTAACTTTCCTTCAGAGACCGACTTTCTTTGTTTTTTGAGAAAGCAAGTCATTTGAAAATGTTGCCACCAATTTCCTTTCAGTTTATGCTCATATTTTAGGTTGAATTTAAAATCACTAAGACTTCTTTTAGCCACTGTCTTCTGTGATAATTGCCTAAATTTCTTGAGAACTTTGTTAGGTTTTGTAGATGAAATTTTCATCAAGTAGTATTCTAAGTTTTCTCATGTATCCCAGCCATCTTGAAATTGTCAGCTACCAATGGTCTATAAAAGCAAAACACATGTGAAATCATGAGCACTGAATTATTAAAAACCCATTTTGCAGTCTTCTAGGTGGAGGACACTATAGTGACAGTAGGTCAATATAACAGAAATGTCCTAGATCACAGAGTTAGCATGTGGAATGTTACCATAGTTATGGAGATCTACCCACCAATAGCAAAATGATCATAGCCAAAAAGTAGGCATAGATTTGATTATGCACAGACTTATTATGTGTGTGGCAAGGGTGGCTATGTGTTACACGAGCATCAGTATAGTTTATCTTTACTAATAGAAGTGGATTCTCACTCTTCAGCCATAACAGATCTTAGACTAAGTAACCCAGAGTACCTTCTTGGCTCTGTTCCAGTCATGATCCACAGGGTAGGAAAAAAAGCAAGAGATAGAAGAAACAAATAGGTTATCGAGAGCAGTGTAATTAAAATTGCATATATTTCAGGCAAATTCATGTGGAAATTCTGAAACAAAAGTAAACTTTTTAAATTAAGTAATCATTTTTGAACATTGTTTAGGTAATTTTGGACCACATGAGTGTATCTTTCGGAAGTAAACTATGAAAGGTTGACAATCTCTCTCCATTGCTCTATCCACAATGTTTGCTCTAACATCTGAATTAGAATAGGCACACAGCTGACTGCTATACCTAAGGTTTTGAGTCAAGTTCTTAGTAGGATTGAATTTTGACCTTAATTGTCTTAGATACATGGTCTTAGCCAATATATTTAATACAGAAAGATTTCCACTGTCACAGTTCAGCATGAAGAATCTTACTTGACTAGAAGAAATGATACTTTAAAATGTTCTTGGAGAAAGTTGAATAATCCAAGTGTCATAAAATCTGAACTCCATTAGTCAGTGCCTATGAATGACAAAATAAGAAGAAGCAGACAGGAACCTCAGGAAAGCAGACTGAAGAAGAGATTGAAAAATGGGGAGAAGGGGGAAAAGTTCAGGGAGTAGAGATGGGAGTAAAGAAGAAAGTATGTATTGTGCAGTAAACCAGTTGGGTTAAATGATTGAAATGATGTGCTCTTCATGACATTTTAAAGGGTGTGTGATCTTTGAAATCATTGCATACATGCAATTTTAAAAATAAAACTTGACTGTCCCTTATCCAAATGTTTGAGATCAAATGTTTTTTTTTGAATTTGAAACATTTCTTTTGATTGCAGAAATCTTAGAAAATTTGCACCATGTGTAATAATCTGTCTTGATGCTGGGACTCCAGTTTAAAAGTGACAATTTGTGTCTGATAGACAACATGTATACATAGCCTAAAGACAATTTGATACAATTTTTAGTAATTTTGAATATAAAATAAAGTTATGTTGTGTGAACTTTTCACTTTTTGTCATATTCCTGCTCAAAAATTTCAGATGTTGGATGATTTCTGATTTCAAATTCTTCAGATTAAAGATCCTCAACTTGTAACACTTATGCTGATTAATACTTACTAGGTCACTGGCAATAGGCTAAGCTAATTCTTCATAGAGAAATAATTTTTCTAGCTTGATAAGGATATCTTGGGTTTTTAAATGTTATCCTAGCATGCATGTTTTTAATACCATCTTCCCTTTCGTGTAGGATCTTATTTGCTAAACATATGTGGTTCATCTAGCCTTTTGAGATTTTTTTCATCTTTAAAGAGTTCCTATGCCACTGTTATTTTTTAATTGTTGTATAAACATTTCAGTAATCTATCCTTAGCTCTCAAATGATAAATAAATAACAAACCAAACAGTTGCGATTCTAAAAGCATGATTTCAAACACTAACTCTTACTTCTTTCTAGGAACGTTTCTATTGTATTCAAGGATGAATATACACTTTGATTCAATTACTAAGTTCTAAAATTATACATTATGAAAAGCTGAAGAGTCTCAGCAATAACCTTGTGTCACTATAATTCAGAGCAATTTCATGCTTTAGTCACTATGGAAAGAGCTTCAACATTAATAATGGGCATCTGCTTCACCTCCTAGTTCAGAGCAATAATGTCAGGAGTTGGTATCTTATCAGCTAAAACAATTTGATTAATTAGTGCATAACTTTCTTTCAAGAAGAAAGTGCGCAGTACTGTTTGAGTTGGGGTTTTAGCTTTTGTCCAGATATTACATCAATTTCAGCACAAAATTCTCCTAAAACAACATTGTAAGTTAATAATAAAGGAAAGCTTTTGTTTTTCTAACAAGTTGGCATGAAACGGGCTTTTCTCCTAATGACAGTATCTTTACAAAATCTACCAACTTCTAGAAGCAACAAGATTTGACAAACCCGATCTTATAAAAATAGTTCAGTTCAGTGTTATCAGGAAAGAGCTTTTCTGAAGACAGCAAATTTATTCCTTATTTTAGTATGAATGTCTAAATATAATAAATAGGAAATGATAATTTACTTATGAAGTAAACTATAGGTTTTCACCATCATCGATTTATTCTGTTTTTCTACTATATTGCTTGATACTACAGACAAAAGCCAGCTACTTCTTATGTGCTGGAATTGCATCTCGTAAATGCACACATAGGTAAATATACTCAATTCGTTCTTGAAATCTTAAATTAGAAATAAGCACAAGCACCGAGAGCATTCCAGCCTCCATAAATGTGTAAATAAATTAAGGCTATTATAGTATGAAGAGCCCTTCCAGATCCTCATTTAGGTCCCAGAAGTTTATATTTGTAATCCCAGGGAAAAGTTACTAGAATTTGAACAAGTTAATTCCAATAGACTTCCAATGCAAACTACGGTGAGAATGAAGACACTAAGACATATTTGTAGTTGTGCTGAGCCAAGCGGGCTCGAAACCTACCTAGTGTGATCTGTAATTGGAACCAAAGCCTCAACTCAGGGACAAATCCAGATTTTATTAATTTGTGAAGAGGGCAGTGGCCTGGGGATAGAGTGTGGGAAGTAAGGGGGTGCCAAATGCTGGGCTAGGTAAGAGGCCGGAAATCACCTCTGCAATATGCAGAGAGAAGAATGTGCAGGAAGAGTCATCTGCATAGCACAATTCGAGGTAGCATCTAACGTTTTGGGCTTGTTCCTTCAGCTCTGATGTAAAATGTTTTGTACTCTGCAATCTTTTATGTCCATATCCTATGGGCTCCCTCCAGCCCAGTTCACACAAGTTTTCTAGGAGCTCTGGGACAGGCAACACTGACTACTCACCCACCTTCAAAAACTGCACATCAGTAACTTGGCTGGACCATTCTGTGCTGCTAACACCCAACTGAGCTGATAAGAAAAGTCTTAGCCAACTCTGTAAATATCCATACATGGAAATAGGGTCAGGTTAGGCCAAAATGGAGATGATTACTCTTTTTTCTAGGAGAGTCCTCCAGATGGTCCTCTACATTATAGAACATTAAGTGATTAAGATATGTGTGGATTTGTGTTCACAATATAAAATTTTTTGCACCATTAAAACTTAAAAATTATATCTGCTGAGCTTATTTTGGCAGGAATTTAATACATTTATATGAATATGTGTTGGTTTGGCATTGTTCCTTAATTCTTTCATCTTTACTAACATAGAGAAAAATTGCATTTTAAAGAATCACGATGCCTATATGGAACAGATGGTATATAGTAAAAAAGGAAGAAAAAATGTTTGAGAAATTGTAATTATTATTTATAGTATATAATCTATTTAATTCTTTTGAAAATGGATGCATATATCATTACAACATGAGATAAAATCTAATACCTTTCCAAATTTTTAATGAAAAAATGCATTTTTTCCTTTTTATCTTTTTTGATGTATTCTAAAACTTGTTATTTCCTAGGGTTTTTGAAGTTTTACATTTTATTAATTAAACTTACAGTGTCTTAGTCAGCTTTCCATCTCTTGAACAAAGAATCTGAGATAAATAGCTTCAGGCAGGAAACATTCTATCTTGCTCAGAGCACGGCCACTTTCACTCCCTGGACACTTGGTCTCATCACATTGGGTCTGTGGAGAAGCAGAACATCATGGCAGGTAACATATGGAGGAGCAAAACTTCTCCTCTCCTGGCTGCCAGGAAGGAGAAAGACAGCACGGATGGTCCCAGGGTCCTAGTAAGCCTTCAAGAGCACCGCGGCCCCGCCTTCTGACAGCTGCAGGGGCGTATCAGTCCCCAGGAGTGTCTTCAGCAGAGGACCATGATTTATTCTCTTGAGCTTTTGAAGAACATTTAAAATCCAAACCATAACAAACACATTTAAAACCAGTGAGTCATAATAAAACTAAATGTAAAAAAATAAAACTCAATGAAAACTCAATGTGCACTAATTAGTGAGTGATACATATATAAACAACACAGTGAACTATTACTCAGCAATTAAAAAGAACAAACTATTAATACTTTGTGACACGGATGAACTTCAAAAACATACTTGCTAAAAGAAGCCAGAAATAAGAGACCATATATGGTTGATCCCATTTCTAAGACTGGCAGAAAAGGGAAATCTATGAAGACACAAAATTGTCTGATGCTTCTGTGTGTGTGTGAGTGTGTGCGTGCTCACATGCATGTGTGCAGTGTGTGTTTGTATATCCACTTTACTGTGAAGAAACTCATTGGGGGTGATGAAAATTGACTAAAAACTATGATTGTTGCATGACTTGGTGAATCTACTAAAATTGAGTTTTATATGTATTGCTTAATATGGGTAAAAATGATCATTGCATTGAAAGATAGGTTGTTGTTTACATAGAAAGGCAGAAAATCATTCCATTTTGGATAAATGTAAAAAGAAAAAAGTGTTAAATTTTCAAAAAATGTTCTCAATCAGTGACATTCTTCATTATCTGAACAGATTAGCATATGCTAGCATAGCACTGATTGAAAAATGAAATGTAGTTGATTATTTTTTCATGATAAGAAAATTAAGAGATAGCAATATTGAATTTAAAATACTCATTTACTATAAATAAACCACAAGTTTCTAATAGGTCCCCCTAAATTTCAATAATTATAAATTGCAATAATTACAAATTCAAAAAATCTAGGTTTTCTTTTCTTTTTCTTTGCACAGAATGTTTTAATATTAAATATGATATTCACATTTGCAGTTTTGAGGTTGCTACGGGAAAAATCCAGTGTTCTAGTTTGACTCTGTTACATGATTATGTGGTTATGTGAAGTTTTGAAATATATATATGTATATATGTGTATATATATATGTATATATATACATATATATATACATATATATATATACATATATACATATATATACACATATGTATATATGTATATATATGTATATATATATACATATGTATATATGTATATATATGTATATATATATATATACATATATATATATACTATTTCTGTTAGAAACACTGTGTTTAAATCTTTACAAGACATTTTGAGGTAGTAAATCAATAAGATGCTTTGTATAATATTGAACATCAATTACAGATTTGTTATCTTCTAAATCTATACAAAATGAAAACATGCATAACTTCAAGAATGTCTTTTCACTGTGATGTGCATGCATAGAATTGTACTAACATGGAGAGTCACTATAAATACATGTGGTAATACAATGCAACAATTCTGTCAATGCATTCTCAGTATTTCTAAGGTACTTTTGAAGTCAGCATTTTTGAGGTCTTTCATGGTCCTTTTGGAAAAGAAGTAGCCACTGCCAACTTACTTCCAAAAGAGAGCAAACAAAAGTAAACAGTAGTAATTGTAAAAGTTATTTACTGAAAGACACACATTATATAATTTAATTACACACCTCTGGAAACATGTCTGTAAGTTGAGATTACTCAGGACGCACCTGGTAGGAACAGCCTTAGCTTTCTAATGTCGTTTCTTCCTTTCCCCATAGTCCAGTTTCGCACATTTCCTTAATTAAACATGCAAGATTAGCAGTAGTGTAAGACTCTCTTCAATACTTCCTTTAACTCTGCTCATCAGAAGAGCTGTTTTATGCTACTGCATTCCATGTATGTATTTTATTACTTTCAGATTTTTAAAATCTAAGACCACTTTAGGTAAGAGATTTATTTATTTTTAATATTTTTCAATAAAAAAGCAAAATCCTGGCCTAGAAATTCTAAAAATACTTTCAAGTACAAAAGCCATTTAAAAAGTGTTCAAGATTTCACTTCCACAGACATCTTAATATTTTGAAAGCATGTCTCTAGTAATATTTCAATGAAAACTATTCAAAATGAAATCTCCAGCTTTTGAAAAATATTTAAGTACTTATTCTTTTCGCATGTGATTTTCTATAATTAATGTTATTAGTGTTGCTATAGTATTTGAATATCTCAGGTTATATTCCAAAACCCATTCTTGAGACTGCAAAAATATTTCAGATTTAAATATTATAAAAAAAATTGACTGGATGAACATATTTGTATATATACAAAAATTTATTAGGATAAAACTTATAAATAAGGAATTTCTATTGCAAAACCATGCATATTTTAAACTTTTAACAAACAGTACCCAATAAACTTTTCTATCCAACTTTCATCAACTATTTTTACCAATGGAGAGCTGTTATTCTGCATGAATAATATTGTTATGGCTTATGTCTATATGATCCCACAAAGTTTCATGCAATCAATGGTGGGGTTTTGCAGAGGTGGATGGACCTAGAGTGTGTGATGTTGTAATTGATTCATAGTGCAATGCTGGGATTAAGGCCACTAAGATTAAGAGTGTGAGTGCTACCCACATTTAGTAGTATGAATAGAATACAAGAAAAAGAAAAAGCTATGGTTGCCCCTCACTTTCTTTGCTACCTTCTGCTTGCCATGAACCGTTTTCTTTTGCAGTTCCTGTCTGTCATGCCACTCTGCCACGAGCCAATAGCTTATGCACTGAAACCTCTATAAACTTTAAATAAACCTTCTTTCTTTTAACTTTGGGTGCCAGGTACTTTGTTTCAGCAATGAGAAAAGTAAATATGACAAATATCTTATAGGAGTAAGATTGTTAGGAGATTTTGTATTTCATCTGTCTGAAAATGTTTTGAAATTTTTATTTACTTGCTTCATTGTTTTTTACACAATGGTTTAGCTGTCATATATTCTACATTGCTAGCTCTTCTCTCTCATTCCACATGTCAGTCCAGTTGTCTTTTCTTCATAAGCACTTTTTTATAGCACTTAAAGTTTAATACTGATAAATGCCACTATAGTTTTGGTATTCTGATTATTTCTCTCAGATGGAAATGAGTGTGCAGTTCACTCTTTTATCTTTCAAAGATTTTCTTGTGACATCTATATTTAAAGATTCATGATTTTCAATTATTGTGAAAAATATGAAGCCATAATTTTGCATTTTTCTCTCATCCATGCCCTCTTTTTTTTACTAGGAAATATAATTCAGTATATATGATTTTCCCTTTTTATTGCATTTTTTTTTGTCTTTAGCAAGTTGTTATTTACTCTGGACAATTTTTCACATTTATCTTTCTGCTCACCAATTCTTTGTTGGGCTCTTTATACATAGATTTAAATATTAGTTATAGTAGTTTCATTTGAAAATAGCACAACATATTATTTTTCAGATACTTTTTAAAATCTTTTTGTGCTTTCATATTTGAAACTTTTTTCATATCAGTAACTTTTTTTCATATTTGGCTTATGTTCTTTATGTAGTAATCTGTGCATAAGAAATTTTTCTTTTTGCAATCCAGTTTTGTTGTTTGTTGGTCACTCTTTCTTATACATACAATGATCACTTTCCCTAGGTTTTTTGACATTTTCATTGAAATTTGGTGCTTCATCTAACATTGTTGGTTAGGATATATGTCTCTTTTCATCTTGTGAGGTATCCCAAATACACTTAGTGATGTGAGGTTTGGGACTTTATCAATCTTGTAGTATGTAGAAATTCTAACACCAGAGCTAAGTACATAGACAAATAAGTCAGCTATCTCTCAGGAGAAATAGTTTATCTGCACTCGAAATCTAGGAAGAGACAATTCTTTTTCCATTTAAATATCTTTGTAGTCATTTGGGTTACTTTCTAATCCAAACGTTTGGGAGCACCCTTTTGCATTTTCTACCCTTTACATATTTTGTATATTTGACAGTCTTACTTTTGAATCTAGTAGTTATTAAAGACTCAATAATATTTAAATCCTATAGTTATTATGATGCCAGAGAAGCAAAAACCATAAAAATCAAAATACACATGACCACTAAAATACTCATGAGCAGTTAATGTATGGTTTTGGCTTCTGTTAGCTAGAGGAATTAATTCTTTTTTTAATTGTAAACTTCAACATTGCTTGTAATGAACTGCTTACTTAGTTTAATGAATTTTTTTGTAATAATTGTTTTAACATTATACTAAGTGTAATCATAATGCAAACTTTTTACATAGTCATCTATCATGATTTGATAAATTAAATGCTTAATGGGTTTAATTGAGGTGGTTCACAAAATTATGAAATTGAGAGGGTTTTGTCCTCTTTGTTTATCAGTTTAGCATATGGATGGTTTATACTCTTACAAAATTAAATCTATTTCTTAAAATAAACTATAGTCATGTAGCTATAGTTAATTAAATTTTTGAGGATTTAGAAATCCATAAATCTATAATTGATGTTTTATTTTTTTGATTGTTCAAATATTAACAAAGCACTCTGTATGGCATTAATATTTAATTACATTATGGTTGTAGAAACATATTTGAAAAAATGATATATCCTTTAAAAAGATAATAATCTTCCCTTTCTTTCTCTCTTTCATCTTTCATTTCCTTCATCCTCTCCTGACCTGTCGCCCATTTCTCCTTTTCATTCTATTCCTCCTCCCTCTCTTCATATTTCTTTTTTGATCCATGACTATGCCTCGGGAGGGAAACCAGGTCCTTGTGCAAGCCCTCTAACTGCACAGAGTCCCAACATTTTTAAGGTTTTATAATTTAATTTTTTTTTAAAGAGGAAAACCAATAAAAGCAATAATACAGTATTTCATATGAAGATAATAGTAAATTAACAATGGTTAATATATTATATACTGTAATCTTCAAAGTAGTTGCTCAGATTACAAGATACAGGCATGCACAATTGATTGAGAAATATATTTTGAGGCAGTTTCACTATGTTGCCCAGGCAGGCCTTGAGCTTTTTACCCCCTTGCCTTAGTCTCCTGAGTAACTGGTTTTACAGTTGTACGTTACTGTATCTTTCTTTTCTCCATTCCTAATATAAACGTAAATGTGAAATTTGCTTTGCCTGCATAGGATTCTGGTGTTGGCATGTTTTATTCTTCTGAGTAATGAACTATGTCTTCTATTTCATGTGTTTTCTGTCTGACATTCCTTGTCTTCTCTCTTTTCCCCGGATGGAGTCTTTTTTTCTTCTGATTATTTCTTCTCCCTAATTCCTCTGGCTGTACTTGCCGGTTGCTCTTTCATGAAGTTTAATACACAATGAATTTAATTTCCTTATTAATTTCAAGCTTAATATCTCCATAGCCATATTGAATTTTCTGAAGAAAATGATATAGTACTTATGATTTATTATGTAGTTTTATCTTGTTAGTACCCAACATTTTTTTAAAAATTTGTCTTTTCTGTTAGTATATGTTTGCAGAACATATTGATCACATTCTTTATGGGGAAGTTCTGTATGTAACTGACACATCTCTCTTTTGTTTTCATCTCTTTTCCTTTTTCTCTTCTTCCTCCCTTCATAACTTATTTGCTTTCCCTATTGTAAAATCGATCTCTTTTTTCTATTACCTTTTATTATACACTTTGTATTCTTGGTTTCTCATGTGATATAAACCGTGCAACATTTAAACATGTGTCTGATCTAATTCACATAACAGTATATTCTCAAGGTACATTCATTTTCCTACAAATGACTCAGGTTTATCCTTTCTGTGAAAGAGTAATATTCTTTGTATAGCAAGACCACATTTATTTTATCCATTCATCTGTTGATGAACTTACAGGCTTCTTCCAAGACCTAGCTATTGTGAGCTTTGGTGCTATAAACACGGGTATTCATGTATTACTGTAATACGAGAGAAGTGGCTGAATCGAATGCAATTTCTAGTTGTTTTTATGAAATTCTCCATATTGATATACATGATGTTTGTATAGTTCACATTCCAATCTAATAATGTAGTAAGATTCCTTTTTCCGTACAATCTCTCCAGCATTTGTGTTATTCAATTTACTTATTTCTTCAGGATGGCCATTCATTCTGGGGAAAGATGGAAACTCAGTACCGTTTACAGTGGACTTTGTCTAGTGACCAGTGATGTTGAACATGTTTTCATGTGTTTATTAGCAATTTATGTTTCTTCTTTTGAAAACTGTCTGTTTCAGTTGCTCATTTCTGATTGGCTATTTTACAGGAGGGGTCTATCTTGTAGCTCTTCATATATTCTAGACATTAGTCTTCTCTCTGAGGAACCGCTGGTAAAAGTTTTTCCCACTTTTTTTAGATTGTCTCAAGTACCATCCTTAGTAACAAATATCTACTTGAAATAGTTTTCATTTCCCAGCTCTGTTAAAATTGCTGCTGTTTGTCTTCAACTTTATAGAGAATGGGGCATTATTTTTTTATACTTTAAATCATATTGAGATTTTATGTTTACCACTTATACAATAAAAGTATGTGTGTATATATATATATATATATATATTTCAGAAATATATCCTAATTTTTCCATGTTAAGAGCTCTCACAAATTCACTTTCTAACATAATGAGTTAATCAAGCTAAATTTTGTAATATATAAACACATGTGATTTTATTTTTCTCTTTTCATTGTTCTAAACCTGAGAGTGATCCAATATGGCTTTTATAGAAAGTTTTTATATAATATTCATTTTTATTTTTCTTCATTAGTATGCATTTTTAAAGATTTATTTCTACCTAATATGCAAAAATAACTGCACATATCAATGTGACACCATTGATGCTTTGATATAGATATGTATATATATTATTAGATTGAATATATCTGTCTCTTCATAGGTTTCTCATTTCCATAACACTACACATAACCCTTTCTCTTACACTTTTGAAATATACAGTACATAGTCTTTATGTGCTCTCATCCAACTGTGCAGCAATGCGATAGAACTTGGTCCTCCCTATTGAACTATAATTTAGAACCCATTGATCAAAGTTACTTGGTCCAGCCTCCACTCTCTCCTTCTCTGATAACCATAATTCTAATCTCAACTTCTCTGTGGTCAACTTTTTCACATTCTGCAAATGAGGAAGACCACTTGGTGGTTGCTTTCTGTGCTGTCTAATATTTTTAACTAATTTAAAATAAATTTAATTAGCAAGAAATTTTGCTATGACTTTTACATTGTTTTCTACAAATATTGCCATTTTATTTACATTGTCTTCTACAAATATTGCCATTTTATTTTAAGTTCTGTACATTATTCTAGTCAATAAAATTTCCATTATTTAGACATCTTTAATATATTGTGTAGAGCTGGTGGAATGCTTCACTAGCATGTTCCAGATCTTGCAGTCATTTTGAGCAATCCATTAAAATGGTACCTAAATGATAATATATAATTTGCATTTATATGATTGCCTTTAGCATTATTATTTTATTTTATATATCCTTGTTATTATTTACTTTTTAACCTTCAACATATTCAAGTTTTACTTTGGTTAATTTGGTTAAAGTTTTAGTTTGGTTAAATATATATATATATATATATATATATATATATATATATACACACACACACACACACTCTTCGGTTCAGTAAGTCTCAGACTTAAATACTTTTGAGTTTTTAACTTTCATAAAGATGAACGAGATTCACATTATGGACTTTGATAGACGTAAACAAATTTGGAAAGTAGTTCATGTGTCTACTCTTTACCATTTTAAGGAAACTGTGAGAGTAAAAAGTTGAAGTATTTTTGTGTGTGTGTTCGTGTTTACGCTTTACATTGTATATTTGTGTCAATGGTGTAAGTAAAATGCACTTTGTCTGACTTAAAAATAAATCCAATTTACAATCATTGCTCAGGAACAGAACTCATTTTAAAGCTGAGAATTTACAGTAATATTATTTCACCTCTAAGGAAGTTGATAATCTTTATCCTTTAGGAGATAGAAATTTAGTATTGAGAGACTCTGTCATTCAGTGGGCTCAACTTTTAGTTTTCCTTGAAAATGTATAAACATTGATATACAAGTCATTATGCCTTTTATTTTTCTCTTAAAACTTGATGCAGTAGTTAATGACTATATTACAAAAATTATTTACAAAAGTCTACATTACTTATGTTTCTCAAAATATTTATTTTCATATATATTTATTTTGTTGTCAGAGAGATACATATGCATTTATAGATTTCTGAGTTTCTAAATATTTATGAATATCCTCTTTCTTTGTCTAATTTTACTGGAATTAAAATTATAGAACCAAAAATATACATCTTTTGAATTCTTTAGATATTATCCACTAACTTTTTACAGTTATTTTTGTTATTTTAGTGCTTTAGTGGTTTTGTCTTTTTTAGGACATTCAGTTTTGTTCTGTTGAAGGTAGCCTGTTCTGTTTTGTATTTACTTTTGCAAAATCTAGCAAATCAAATGCTTGCACCTCTAACGCATTAAAAGTCCTCCTACTTTTCTAAACTTAGACACATTTTTCCTCTCATTAAATCAGGCCTTTTCTGTATTTACTTAGCTGTAGTATTTCTATTGTGTAGTGCTATGTCAGGTAGATTTTAACAGGAAAAAAGTTGTGGTAATAAGTCTTGTAGCATTGAATGTTAGACTAGAGTCAATTTTGATGTGAATGTAAATGTGATTTCAAGATAATTATAGGCAGTCAGCTAGAATAAGGAAAAATGCTACTGCACCATCTGGAAATGCCAGGTAAGTAGAACACACAGATTGCTGCTACACTGGAGGTAACATTTTACTATGAGGAGAAAGACTACAAATAAGTACATACACTCCAAAGGAATAATTCAAAGGAAGAGTAAAATTGTGATGGTGGCACAGAAAGAATTTGAATTATCCTGATGAGAATGAGTGCAAATATAATTTAAATTACTTAGTCAGAAAAAGCATCTTTGAGGGTGTTTAGTCTTAAATGTTAATAATTAAAAGAAACTTTGAAAGCTGAGACTGGAAAAAGTTCACAGAGTGAAGCAGAAAGTT
The DNA here is from genome assembly GCA_004027295.1 of Dolichotis patagonum. NCBI lineage: Eukaryota > Metazoa > Chordata > Mammalia > Rodentia > Caviidae > Dolichotis > Dolichotis patagonum. The sequence goes on along the minus strand of PVJX010000019.1, from coordinate 483,691 downwards.
TGTGAACAGAAGGAATTAGGATAGGAATGCATGATTGGAGGTTGTGGACTAAATGGAGAGTAACTGAAAGTTGTTTGAAAATATGATAAAAAATGGAGTGAAAAAATATAAATTGATAATTTTTAAAGAGTTTTTAGAAAGATAGTTATTTACAACACTTCAGGTATATAAAATATAGTATAATATTTCTCATGCTCCATGATTTACTTTCAGAAATATCCAAACATTGATCATATTATTTTCTCTATATTCCTACCCAGTTCTTCTTTTTTCTGTCAAATTACAGACATTTTGTTACTATTTATGTCAATATTTCATTATGTTTTTCTAGGCAGAATAGATTCCTTTTTATAGTCAAGCCTTATCACCCTTAAAATCAAGAACTGCTTAATAGGAGATTGAACAAGATGGCGGACTGGTAGGTAGCAGGAGAGAGACACTCTCTGAGAGAGACAGCTAAAATGCCAGAATAAAACACCCTGGAGAGACCAAAACAGATAGAGATGACTTTCACAACCCAGGGAAAAACTAAACCACAAAAAACCACTCTAATGTGAGGTCCTGGGACTACCATCAGAGAAGCTAAGGTGAGCAAGCATGGTGCCCTCCTCGAGCCGCCTGAATTCCTGCCTGACCTGAACAAGCAATCTGCACCGTAGTGACTGGCTTGAGCCCCCAGAGCACGGAGCTGAACAGCCCTGCATCCAGCTTGCCCGGACCGGCCCTGCACTCGACCCACCGGAGGCACCATGAATTCCCACTGCAGCCACACTGAAATCAGAGTTCTGGGAGTCCTGCAGTTCTCAGGACGGGCATTCGCACATGGTGAGTGGTGTGAATGGGACCCTCCCACAGGAAAGGGGTAACCAACTGGATGACATGTTGGATTTGGGCAGGACAGCCCTAACTCCATAAGCAAGTGACTTCAGCTGGTTGCTCGCCTCACCGAGCGGATTGGTGGATCTGTTTGGATTAGGCCACGCCCCTGGAGGGGAGACAGTGAGTTGCTACAATACTTCCCTGAGATCAGTGCACGCTGACACAGTGAAGGCTTGCAGAGGTTGACTGGCCCGGAGGGGAGGAGCTAGCGCACACTGCCGTGAGTGAACTCTAATCTCTGATAACCTATTGAAGAGGGCTAATGCTCCTCGCCTGCGCCCTCTAGAGGAGCCTTAAACAACAAGAACAGGGTCTGGGCATTACACTGTACACTTGTATGGAAGGAACCAAAAACATGACGAAAGGGAGAAATAAGAAACAACTCCTAGCCCCCAACCCTGAGAACATTGATCCAGGAGAGGTAAATACAAAAGAGATTGAGGGCAGCAATAATGCAACATCAAACACAGCGTTAGCGAACATAAAGAGATATATTCAAGACCTCGTAAGCGGGACCAAAACTGAAATATTAATTCAAATTAAACAAGAGATAAGTAGATTAATAAAATAGGGCTGGGCACCTCTCAAGAAAGCACAGAGAGAAGAAT